>CM053029.1:442792687-442823229 GCA_028564925.1 Lithobates sylvaticus
GAGCCGTTCTTAAGGTGGATGAGTCTGGCAGCAGTATTCATGATGGACTGCAGGGGCGATAGATTTAAAGGTTAGCCAATGAGGAGGAGTTGCAGTAGTCAAGAGGAGAGATAACCAAGGAGTGAGTCAGGAGCTTTGTGGTTTTATTTGTTAGGAAGGGGCGTAGTTTGGAGATGTTGCAGAGGTTGAGGCGGTAAGCTTTGGAAAGGGATTGGATCTGGGGCAGAAAGGAGAGTTCAGAGTCCAGGATAACACCTAGCACCCTGGCATGTGGGGATGGGTGGATAGTTGTGCCATTGCTCTTGACAGAGAAGTCAGGGGAAGAGGCACGTGGGGGAGGAAATATTATGAGCTTGGTTTTGTACCTGTTGAGTTTGAGAAAGTTGTGTGACAACTGGACAGATATGTCCGTTAGTTTGATGTCACAAAAATTAAGAAGACCCTTGCCTTCCATTGACACATTACCAATGGAAGTATTGTTCCAAAATGTATCTTAATTTGAACTATGACTTTGAAAAGTGTTGAACATTGTAAATTGTGTTATTTGCTGTTAGTGTTATGAAAATAGGTAGTACTGAAATTTAGGAAGTATTGCCCTTAACTTAGAACTTTGGTGCTGCAATCTGGCAAAAGTTTTTTTATTTTTCACAAGTTAAAGCTGAATCTATAACAACCATAGAGAAATAAGAAATGGGTTTTTAAAGTGGAAGTCCATGCAATGAGCATTTGAAATATATCTGCATTATTAAAACATGTCAAAAAATCTTCCTATGTACCTTAATTTGTTTCTAAATTGCGCCAGTCATGTGATCATCCTTCCCCAGCTCCCTTCACCGTATTCAGCAGCTGGGCGTGCCATCAGTCTCCAGCTGCTAGGCGAGTTGCTCGCAAATTTCTCATTTCCGGAAGTGACGTCATACCCGGCCTAACGTCACTTCCGGTTTTGGGCACATAAGGAAAAGGAAAGGTAAAAGGAAATGACGCTGCACGCTGGCTGTATGGCGGCATCATTTCCATGACAACCGGAATGCATTTGACGACATCCCGATCATCCCACGCATGGGCCCGGTGCTCGATGCGAACCCATGTTCGCATCGAGCACCGGGTGTTCGCTCGCTCGGCGAGCCCAGAACTATTTTGGCCGCTCGCATCACATTCGTGTGATGCGAGCGGCCCCGCAATGCATTGCGGCCGGCCGCAGTGCATTGCTGGCTGATGATTGGCCAAGCATGCACTGTGACCCCGCATGCTTGGCCAATCACAGCGCCGGAAACTCGGAGAGCCATAATTGGCTACAGGCAGGACGCCTGTAGCCAATTACAGCTCAGGGGCTTTAGTACACGCCCCCTCATTTAAAAGGCCGCCACGCCGTCGGCGCCGGTCACATGAGTTCCGGCTTTAGGAGAGAGCAGGCTGATTCTGTGTCACTCTTTGCTAGATTCATTTAGAAAGATTTGCTCTACTTTGCTAAACCATTGGCTATTTATTTGCTAAACCATTGCTACCTGTCATTGATCGTCCATTGCTGCTGCTGGTTAGTGTGTTTTTAGCTGCTGCTGGGGGTTAGTCTGGTGCGTGTCTTACTGTTAGTACAGTATTTCAGTAGTACCAACCGCAGTGCTGTTAGTACAGCACTGCACCCCAAAAGCACCCATAGGACTTGTAGTGTGTTAGTGGCCGCAAACAGAGCTCCTATATTTTCTTCCCAGAAGCACCCATAGGACTTGTAGTGTGTTAGTCCCATCACACAGAGCTCCTATATTTTCTTCCCAGAAGCACCCATAGGACTTGTAGTGTGTTAGTCCCATCACACAGAGCTCCTATATTTTCTTCCCAGAAGCACCTATAGGACTTTTAGTGTGTTAGTCCCATCACACAGAGTTCCTATATTTTCTTTGCAGAAGCACCCATAGGACTTGTAGTGTGTTAGTCCCATCACACAGAGCTCCTATATGTTCTTCCCAGAAGCATCTATAGGACTTGTAGTGTGTTAGTCCCATCACACAGAGCTATATTTTCTTCCCAGAAGCACCCATAGGACTTGTAGTGTGTTAGTCCCATCACACAGAGCTCCTATATTTTCTTCCCAGAAGCACCTATAGGACTTGTAGTGTGTTAGTCCCATCACACAGAGCTATATTTTCTTCCCAGAAGCACCATAGGACTTGTAGTGTGTTAGTCCCATCACACAGAGCTCCTATATTTTCTTCCCAGAAGCACCTATAGGACTTGTAGTGTGTTAGTTCCATCACACAGAGCTCCTATATTTTCTTCCCAGAAGCACCCATAGGACTTGTAGTGTGTTAGTCCCATCACACAGAGCTCCTATATTTTCTTCCCAGAAGCACCTATAGGACTTGTAGTGTGTTAGTCCCATCACACAGAGCTATATTTTCTTCCCAGAAGCACCCATAGGACTTGTAGTGTGTTAGTCCCATCACACAGAGCTCCTATATTTTCTTCCCAGAAGCACCTATAGGACTTGTAGTGTGTTAGTCCCATCACACAGAGCTCCTATATTTTCTTCCCAGAAGCACCCATAGGACTTGTAGTGTGTTAGTCCCATCACACAGAGCTCCTATATTTTCTTCCCAGAAGCACCTATAGGACTTGTAGTGTGTTAGTCCCATCACACAGAGCTATATTTTCTTCCCAGAAGCACCCATAGGACTTGTAGTGTGTTAGTCCCATCACACAGAGCTCCTATATTTTCTTCCCAGAAGCACCTATAGGACTTGTAGTGTGTTAGTCCCATCACACAGAGCTCCTATGTTTTCTTCCCAGAAGCACCCATAGGACTTGTAGTGTGTTAGTCCCATCACACAGAGCTCCTATATTTTCTTCCCAGAAGCACCTATAGGACTTGTAGTGTGTTAGTCCCATCACACAGAGCTCCTATATTTTCTTCCCAGAAGCGCCCATAGGACTTGTAGTGTGTTAGTCCCATCACACAGAGCTATATTTTCTTCCCAGAAGCACCCATAGGACTTGTAGTGTGTTAGTCCCATCACACAGAGCTCCTATATTTTCTTCCCAGAAGCACCTATAGGACTTGTAGTGTGTTAGTCCCATCACACAGAGCTCCTATATTTTCTTCCCAGAAGCACCCATAGGACTTGTAGTGTGTTAGTCCCATCACACAGAGCTCCTATATTTTCTTCCCAGAAGCACCTATAGGACTTGTAGTGTGTTAGTCCCATCACACAGAGCTCCTATATTTTCTTCCCAGAAGCACCCATAGGACTTGTAGTGTGTTAGTCCCATCACACAGAGTTCCTATATTTTCTTCCCAGAAGCATCCATAGGACTTGTAGTGTGTTAGTCCCATCACACAGAGCTCCTATATTTTCTTCCCAGAAGCACCTATAGGACTTGTAGTGTGTTAGTCCCATCACACAGAGCTATATTTTCTTCCCAGAAGCACCCATAGGACTTGTAGTGTGTTAGTCCCATCACACAGAGCTCCTATATTTTCTTCCCAGAAGCACCATAGGACTTGTAGTGTGTTAGTCCCATCACACAGAGTTCCTATATTTTCTTCCCAGAAGCACCATAGGACTTGTAGTGTGTTAGTCCCATCACACAGAGCTATATTTTCTTCCCAGAAGCACCCATAGGACTTGTAGTGTGTTAGTCCCATCACACAGAGCTCCTATATTTTCTTCCCAGAAGCACCTATAGGACTTGTAGTGTGTTAGTCCCATCACACAGAGCTCCTATATTTTCTTCCCAGAAGCACCCATAGGACTTGTAGTGTGTTAGTCCCATCACACAGAGCTCCTATATTTTCTTCCCAGAAGCACCTATAGGACTTGTAGTGTGTTAGTCCCATCACACAGAGCTCCTATATTTTCTTCCCAGAAGCACCCATAGGACTTGTAGTGTGTTAGTCCCATCACACAGAGCTCCTATATTTTCTTCCCAGAAGCACCTATAGGACTTGTAGTGTGTTAGTCCCATCACACAGAGCTCCTATATTTTCTTCCCAGAAGCACCCATAGGACTTGTAGTGTGTTAGTCCCATCACACAGAGCTCCTATATTTTCTTCCCAGAAGCACCTATAGGACTTGTAGTGTGTTAGTCCCATCACACAGAGCTCCTATATTTTCTTCCCAGAAGCGCCCATAGGACTTGTAGTGTGTTAGTCCCATCACACAGAGCTATATTTTCTTCCCAGAAGCACCCATAGGACTTGTAGTGTGTTAGTCCCATCACACAGAGCTCCTATATTTTCTTCCCAGAAGCACCTATAGGACTTGTAGTGTGTTAGTCCCATCACACAGAGCTCCTATATTTTCTTCCCAGAAGCACCCATAGGACTTGTAGTGTGTTAGTCCCATCACACAGAGCTCCTATATTTTCTTCCCAGAAGCACCTATAGGACTTGTAGTGTGTTAGTCCCATCACACAGAGCTCCTATATTTTCTTCCCAGAAGCACCCATAGGACTTGTAGTGTGTTAGTCCCATCACACAGAGTTCCTATATTTTCTTCCCAGAAGCATCCATAGGACTTGTAGTGTGTTAGTCCCATCACACAGAGCTCCTATATTTTCTTCCCAGAAGCACCTATAGGACTTGTAGTGTGTTAGTCCCATCACACAGAGCTATATTTTCTTCCCAGAAGCACCCATAGGACTTGTAGTGTGTTAGTCCCATCACACAGAGCTCCTATATTTTCTTCCCAGAAGCACCTATAGGACTTGTAGTGTGTTAGTCCCATCACACAGAGTTCCTATATTTTCTTCCCAGAAGCACCCATAGGACTTGTAGTGTGTTAGTCCCATCACACAGAGCTCCTATATTTTCTTCCCAGAAGCACCCATAGGACTTGTAGTGTGTTAGTCCCATCACACAGAGCTCCTATATTTTCTTCCCAGAAGCACCTATAGGACTTGTAGTGTGTTAGTCCCATCACACAGAGCTCCTATATTTTCTTCCCAGAAGCACCCATAGGACTTGTAGTGTGTTAGTCCCATCACACAGAGCTCCTATATTTTCTTCCCAGAAGCACCTATAGGACTTGTAGTGTGTTAGTCCCATCACACAGAGCTCCTATATTTTCTTCCCAGAAGCACCCATAGGACTTGTAGTGTGTTAGTCCCATCACACAGAGCTCCTATATTTTCTTCCCAGAAGCACCTATAGGACCTGTAGTGTGTTAGTCCCATCACACAGAGCTCCTATATTTTCTTCCCAGAAGCACCCATAGGACTTGTAGTGTGTTAGTCCCATCACACAGAGCTCCTATATTTTCTTCCCAGAAGCACCTTTAGGACTTGTAGTGTGTTAGTCCCATCACACAGAGCTCCTATATTTTCTTCCCAGAAGCACCCATAGGACTTGTAGTGTGTTAGTCCCATCACACAGAGCTCCTATATTTTCTTCCCAGAAGCACCTATAGGACTTGTAGTGTGTTAGTCCCATCACACAGAGCTCCTATATTTTCTTCCCAGAAGCACCCATAGGACTTGTAGTGTGTTAGTCCCATCACACAGAGCTCCTATATTTTCTTCCCAGAAGCACCTATAGGACTTGTAGTGTGTTAGTCCCATCACACAGAGCTCCTATATTTTCTTCCCAGAAGCACCCATAGGACTTGTAGTGTGTTAGTCCCATCACACAGAGCTATATTTTCTTCCCAGAAGCACCCATAGGACTTGTAGTGTGTTAGTCCCATCACACAGAGCTCCTATATTTTCTTCCCAGAAGCACCTATAGGACTTGTAGTGTGTTAGTCCCATCACACAGAGCTCCTATATTTTCTTCCCAGAAGCACCCATAGGACTTGTAGTGTGTTAGTCCCATCACACAGAGCTCCTATATTTTCTTCCCAGAAGCACCTATATGACTTGTAGTGTGTTAGTCCCATCACACAGAGCTCCTATATTTTCTTCCCAGAAGCACCCATAGGACTTGTAGTGTGTTAGTCCCATCACACAGAGTTCCTATATTTTCTTTGCAGAAGCATCCATAGGACTTGTAGTGCATTAGTCCCATCACACAGAGCTCCTATTTTTTCTTCCCAGAAGCACCTATAGGACTTGTAGTGTGTTAGTCCCATCACACAGAGCTCCTATATTTTCTTCCCAGAAGCACCAATAGGACTTGTAGTGTGTTAGTCCCATCACACAGAGCTCCTATATTTTCTTCCCAGAAGCACCTATAGGACTTGTAGTGTGTTAGTCCCATCACACAGAGCTCCTATATTTTCTTCCCAGAAGCACCTATAGGACTTGTAGTGTGTTAGTCCCATCACACAGAGCTCCTATATTTTCTTCCAGAAGCACCCATAGGACTTGTAGTGTGTTAGTCCCATCACACAGAGCTCCTATATTTTCTTCCCAGAAGCACCCATAGGACTTGTAGTGTGTTAGTCCCATCACACAGAGCTCCTATATTTTCTTCCAGAAGCACCCATAGGACTTGTAGTGTGTTAGTCCCATCACACAGAGCTCCTATATTTTCTTCCCAGAAGCACCCATAGGACTCTAGTGTGTTAGTGGCATCACACAGAGCTCCTATATTTTTTCTTCCCAGAAGCACCTATAGGACTTCTAGTGTGTTAGTCCCATCACACAGAGCTCCTATATTTTCTTCCCAGAAGCACCCATAGGACTTGTAGTGTGTTAGTGGCATCACACAGAGCTCCTATATTTTCTTCCAGAAGCACCTATATGACTTGTAGTGTGTTAGTCCCATCACACAGAGCTCCTATATTTTCTTCCCAGAAGCACCCATAGGACTTGTAGTGTGTTAGTCCCATCACACAGAGTTCCTGTATTTTCTTTGCAGAAGCATCCATAGGACTTGTAGTGCATTAGTCCCATCACACAGAGCTCCTATATTTTCTTCCCAGAAGCACCCATAGGACTTGTAGTGTGTTAGTCCCATCACACAGAGCTCCTATATTTTCTTCCCAGAAGCACCAATAGGACTTGTAGTGTGTTAGTCCCATCACACAGAGCTCCTATATTTTCTTTGCAGAAGCACCCATAGGACTTCTAGTGTGTTAGTGGCATCACACAGAGCTCCTATATTTTCTTCTCAGCAGCACCCACAGGACTTCTAGTGTGTTAGTGGCATCACACAGAGCTCCTATATTTTCTTTGCAGAAGCACCCATAGGACTTCTAGTGTGTTAGTGGCATCACACAGAGCTCCTATATTTTCTTTGCAGCAGCACCCATAGGACTTCTAGTGTGTTAGTGGCATCACACAGAGCTCCTATATTTTCTTTGCAGAAGCACCCATAGGACTTCTAGTGTGTTAGTGGCATCACACAGAGCTCCTATATTTTCTTTGCAGAAGCACCCATAGGACTTCTAGTGTGTTAGTGGCATCACACAGAGCTCCTATATTTTCTTCTCAGCAGCACCCACAGGACTACCGACTACAATGGCTGGAAGACCGCCAAGGGGAGGCAGAGCGTGCAGAGCCAAGAACACAGGGCAGGCAGGCTCTGTTTCTAGTGGACGTGGCCGTGGCCGTGGACGTGGTCGTGCATCGTCATCAGCACGTGACCATGGGACACGCGCGTCTTTGTTTACGGCAGCTGGACATGTGGAGCCGCATCATGCTGAAGGCTTGGTAGAATGGATGACCAAGCCCTCCTCATCCTCCTCATCCTCTCTCACCCAGGCTCAGGGTACTGGCAGAGCAGCTGCCAACGCGTACTCAATGGCATCATCAGCCACCCCTTCCCTAGACCCACCATGTCCTCCTGAGGAGTCCCCCGAACTCTTTGAGCACAGTGTTGGGTACATGCTCCAGGAGGATGCCCAACGATTCGAAGGCTCGGATGATGATACCCAGCTTGAGGAAGTCAGTAGTGTGCACGCAGAGAGAGGGGATGCTGAAGGACAGCAATCTGGCAGTACTGTTCCACCAGCTGCAGCTTACTGCCAGGTTTGCTCTAGTGGTGAAGAGGGAGGGGATGATGAGGTCACTGACTCCACGTGGGTGCCTGAAGGGAGAGAGGATGAGGAGGAGGACGAGGAGGAGGAGGATGCGGCGTCACATGTCCAACGAGGCAGGATGCCCCCTGGATGCCAGCTAGAGGCCAGCACAGCAACTGTACAACACCGCAGAGCTCCGCCTGTGCAGGGCGCTGCCTCTGCACGTTATCAGAAAAGTTCTTTGGTGTGGGCCTTTTTTGAGACGAGTGCATCAGATCGCACCACTGCTATTTGCAATATTTGTCTCAAGCGTATCTCGCGTGGCCAAAACATCAGCCGCTTGGGCACCACAAGCATGACCAGACATATGTCGACCTGCCATGCAGCTCGTTGGCAGGCACACATAAAAGACCCACACCAAAGAACTAAGCGGACCTCTCCTTGCTCCTCGTCAGCTGGGATCTCCATCCCCCCTACATCTTCAGTCCTCTCTGAAAGCTGCTGTGAGAGGACTGAAGGTGTAGAATTAGGTGTGTCACAACCAAGTACTTGCAGTACACCGACGTCCGATTGTAGCAGGCAAATTTCCCTGCCCCAGCTGCTGGACCGTCGAAAGAAGTACACTCCCAGCCATCCACATGCCCAGCGGTTGAATGCTAGCTTGGCTAAATTGCTAGCACTTCAACTGCTGCCTTTTCAGTTGGTAGACTCGGCCCCCTTCCGTGAGTTTGTTCAATGTGCGGTTCCTCAGTGGCAGGTTCCCAAGCGACACTTTTTCTCACGGAAGGCGATTCCGTCTCTCTACCGGCATGTGGAAGGCAATGTCCATGCCTCGCTGGACAGGGCGGTCAGCGGTAAGGTGCATATTACCGCTGACTCATGGTCCAGCAGGCATGGACAGGGACGTTACCTTTCTTTCACGGCCCATTAGGTCACTCTATTGGCAGCTGGGAGGGATGCAGGACAAGGTGCAGTAGTGTTGGAGGTTGTTCCGCCACCACGCCTCCAAAACGCTACTACTGCTACTGGTTGTGACACACCTCTCTCCTCCACCCCCTCCTCTTCTTCTTCCTCCAGTGCTCTGTCCTCGGAACCAGCGGTGCTCCGTAGGCGTACAAGGGGCTACGCAAGTACGCAGGGAAAAAGATGCCATGCCGTGCTTGCGCTGGTGTGTTTGGGGGACAGGAGCCACACTGGGCCAGAGGTTCTGGAAGCTCTGCAGGGGCAGGCCGAGAGGTGGTTGACGCCACGTCAGCTTAAGCCAGGAATGGTCGTTTCTGACAATGGCACCAACCTCCTCTCCGCCCTGCGACAGGGGCAGCTCACCCATGTGCCCTGTATGGCTCACGTCCTCAACCTGGTGGTGCAGCGGTTCTTGGGCAGGTTCCCAGGCTTACAGGATGTCCTGAGGCAGGCCAGGAAAGTCTGTGTGCATTTCCGCCGATCTTATAATGCCAGTGCTCGGCTGACTGAGCTGCAAAAGGAGCTGAACCTGCCCAAGAACCGCCTAATATGTGACATGCCCACCAGGTGGAACTCAACGTTGGCCATGCTGCAGCGACTGCACACGCAGCAGAGGGCCATCAATGAGTACCTTTGCGACTACGGCACCAGGACAGGGTCAGGGGAGCTTGTTTTTTTTTCCCCACGTCAGTGGAGCATGATCAGGGATGCATGCACTGTCCTCTCACCATTTGAGGAGGCCACGAGGATGGTGAGCAGTGACAGTGCATGCATCAGTGACACTGTACCTCTTGTCCACCTGTTGGAGCATACGCTGCGTGGGATAATGGACAGGGCACTTGAGGCAGAACAGAGGCAGGAAGAGGAGGACTTCCTTGCCTCTCAAGGCCCCCTTTATCCGGACAGTGTTCCTTCTGTCCCACCCATCACACAGGAAGAGGATGAGGATGAGGAGGAGGAGGAGGAGGATTGTGTGAGCATGGAGGTGGAGCCTGGCACTCAGCATCAGCAGCAGCAGCAGTCTTTTAGGGATGATGTACAGTCCCAACAAACCAGTGGACTTGTACGTGGCTGGGAGGAGGTGGCTGGCGATCATGTCATCCTCAGTGACCCAGAAGACTCCGGACCGAATGCCTCAGCTAACCTACGCTGCATGGCCTCCCTGATCCTGCAAAGCCTGCGGAAGGATCCTCGTGTTCTTCGGATCAAGGAGAGGGACCATTACTGGCTGGCCACTCTCCTTGATCCACGGTACAAGGGTAAGGTTGCGGACCTTATCTTGCCGTCGCAGAGGGAGCAGAGGATGAGACATCTCAGGGAGGCCTTGCAGAAAGGTCTGTGCAACGCGTTCCCAGAAACTGGGAGGTTACAAACTCCTGGTCCTGGGCGACGAGTTGCTGAGGCTTCGGTCAGTAGCAGAAGGAGCGGTGGGGAAGGTGGACGTCTGACCGATGCGTTCAGACAATTTTTTAGTCCGCAGCCCCAAGGTATGATCGGTTCCAGCAACCATCGCCAGCGTCTGATATACATGGTGCAGGAATACCTTGGGGCAAGGTCAGACTTGGACACCTTTCCCACCGAAAATCCTCTGGCTTACTGGGTCCTGAGGATGGATCACTGGCCAGAGCTTGCACAGTATGCAATTGAGCTACTGGCCTGTCCTGCCTCCAGCGTTCTTTCCGAACGCACATTCAGTGCTGCTGGAGGATTTGTCACCGATCATAGGGTGCGCCTGTCCACCGACTCGGTTGATCGACTGACCTTCATCAAAATGAATCAGTCTTGGATCACCACCAGCTACCAGGCACCTGAAGCGGATATAACGGAATAATTTATAATGTCACATCCCTTCAAGACTGCCTATGCTGATGCTGAGTGACTGTCCTGTTATGTTCACTGACTATCCTCTTCCTCCTCCTCCTCAATGATCCATGCCACCACACCAGTGCCTAAGGCACAATTTTTCAGCCCCTGTATAACAGGGGCGTGTACTTACAATTTCTTTAAAAAATGCTTCGCAACACGTGTGACTGCTGTGCTCCAAGTACAGTATCTGTGAGGGGTTGCAGTGTTGTGGCACCAGCACCAGTGCCTAAGGCACAATTTTTCAGCCCCTGTTGGGGCGTGTAATTACAATTTTTAGGCAATGCTTTGCAACAGGTCTCATTGCTGTGCTAAGAGTACAGTATCTGTGAGGGGTTGCAGTGTTGTGGCACCAGCACCAATGTCTAAGGCACAATTTTTCAGCCCCTGTTTAACAGGGGCGTGTAATTACAAATCTTGATCTAATAGTTCACAGCAGGGCCCATTCCTGCGCCCACCAAGAGTAACTATGAGGGCCTACAGTCTTGTGGCAACACCGTCCACCACCACCGCCAAAGGCCCAATTTTTCTGCCCTGTTCATCAGGTGCTTGCAATTACAAATCTTGATCTAATAACTCACAGCAGGGCCCATTCCTGCGCCCACCAAGAGTAACTGTGAGAGCTTACAGTCTTGTGGCAACACCGTCCACCACCACCACCACCACCAAAGGCCCAATTTTTCTGCCCTGTTCAACAGGTGCATGCAATTACAAATCTTGATCTAATAACTCACAGCAGGGCCCATTCCTGCGCCCACCAAGAGTAACTGTGAGAGCTTACAGTCTTGTGGCAACACCTCCACCACCACCACCACCACCACCACGCCAAAGGCCCAATTTTTCTGCCCTGTTCATCAGGTGCTTGCAATTACAAATCTTGATCTAATAACTCACAGCAGGGCCCATTCCTGCGCCCACCAAGAGTAACTGTGAGAGCTTACAGTCTTGTGGCAACACCGTCCACCACCACCACCACCACCACCACCAAAGGCCCAATTTTTCTGCCCGGTTCAACAGGTGCATGCAAGTACAAATCTTGATCTATTAACTCACAGCAGGGCCCATTCCTGTGCCCACCAGTCTTGTGGCTACACCAACATCTAATAGGGCAAATTTCTGCAGAGTATATACGCCAGGCCCCTACTTTCAAACATCCAACTTACAAACGACTCCTACTTGCAAATGGAAAGAGAAAACAGGAAATGAGAGGAAATCTACCCCTAGGAAGGGAAATTCTATCCTGTTAGATTTAATTTGGGAAAAAGGTATCTCCTCTCTACTGATACTTTATCACCAATCCTTGTTTCAATTAAAACCCCACTTTTCCAAAAACATTTGTCATTGGGACGGAAAGTGAGGTGACATGTTCTGAACACATGTGCAAAGACAGCAAATGTTACAGGGGTGATAACCCCTCCCTATGTTCTCCAAAAAGCTTAAAAATAGATTTTTTTGGGATGGAGCTACACTTCATAATGTACCTGTTCAGATTCTACTTAAGAACAAACCTACAGTCCGTGTCTTGTTTGCACCACCTATATACTGCTGTTCAGAGTATATAGGGTTGTAGGTATAGGGTTTTATTTTGGGTGCGGGGTCCCCCTTAATATCCATACAAGACCCAAAGGGGCTGGGGTGGGGGGGGGGGGGGGTGATGGGGTAGCCATGCCATTTTTCTCAAGGATTTTCAGCCATATGGCGGCCAGGACAAGACATGACATTAAAGCCGCAAGTGGTTTTAAATGGCTTCTTTTTTTCCTTTACAAATGTCATTTTGTGCAAGGACAGTTCTAAACACGGGAAACACATGCCACTTCACAGGCATACTTTAGACACCCCCCAGGTACCATATTTAAAGGAAAATTTCACCTTTTTTTTTTTTTTTCACTTTATGCATCATTAAAATGACTGCTCCCGAAAAAACGTTAGTTTTTAAAAGTTCTTTTTGCATTGATATATGTCCCCTGGGGCAGGACCCGGGTCCCCAAACCAGTTTTATGACATTAACATGCATATTGGCCGTTGTAATTAGCACTTTTGATTTCGAACGTTCGCGTCCATTATAACGTATAGGGTTCGAAAATTCGCGCAAACTTTCGGTCCGTTCGAAGGTTCTGGTTCGAACCGAACCCGGGGGTGTTCGGCTCATCCCTAAATTCTTATGTCAACTGGGTCAACTTTAATTAAGAATAGAAAAAGAGCTTAATATGGAACTCATGTAGATATGTATACACTAATAGATGTTTAACAAGGCTTTTTAAAGGTTTAAACCTGAACTTAACACAAAAAAAGGTCATGTTTGTATTAGATGTTTGCACATTTAAGAGTGTAAAGGGTAACTCCACTATCATGGGGGGAAAAATGGCAAATAAAAAAAATATATATATAATTGTGACACAAGTCATATCATAATTGAATGTAATTAAAAATGACCTTTCCTTTTCAATCTGCAGCTCTGTCATTTTCTGTAAAAAGCAATATGGCTACAGAACATGTACCGAAAACCCCCCAGATATGTCATTTCCTGCTTGTGTGATTGGCTCGCTGATTTTCCCGGAAGTCTGCACCAAGATACAAGCTTCCTCAGTAGAGCCCTGCAGGTGCAGCAGCTGATTGATAATTATGAAACCACTTCCATTAGACTCACTCAGAACCTGGGCACAGCCAAACACAGAGTGATTTCTTCAGGGAAAACAATCTGCAACAAAGTTTGTTAAAATCCTTGTTATGTAAATAGATCAGCCAAAGAAGAGCTACTCTTTAAGTTTAAGTCCATGTGCTCTAAAACTTTTTTTGGTTATTAACCACTTCCGGACCGCCACACGCCGATATACATCCTAACTTTGAAGAGGGATATCTTTGTTATGGCAGCAGCTAGCTGCCATAACCCTGGTATCCTCTTCTTCGGCTGGCGGTCCAACTTCCACTGATAGTGGTCTCTGCAGCAGATTCGCCGCAAGATCACTTTTATCAGCAGCAGAAGAGGGGCACCCCTCCCTCCGCCGCTTACCGGAGCCGTCGGCAGCAGCGGAGGCAATCGGTCCTTCTGCTGGCTGGGTATGGAGACGAGTGGGGGGAAGATGGCCCCCACCCATCTCCATACCATTGCAGGGCAGAAGCAATGTCAAAACGTCACTTCCACCCATAGCTCTTTTTTTTTTTATAAATTCTTTATTTTCATTTTACAGGTGCTTGTTTTACAATTACACAACTTAATAATCATATTTCCTAATTACCCCTTTCCCTTTCAAAATCATATCTCCCTACCAACAGTAACACTCCTTTATATTGTCTTCTATTCTTCCCATCTGTATTGTCCACTGATCATGTCAGGGATAGGGAAAAAAAAAAAAAGAAAACATGAAAAAAATGGAAAAAAGGCAGATAGAAAACTTCAGTTCACCTTTCCTCTGCTCCTGTAATTTTACTTCCCCTTTTATCTCTCCCCTATCCCTCCTCCCCCATTCCTCTCCCAGAGGTGGGGGCTGGGGGAGAGAACAAAAAAAAAAAAAAATAAATAAATAAATAAAAAATATAAAAATATAACCACAAAAAGAAAAAAAAAAAAAAAATCCCATTTCTCTCCCTTTTCCTCCCGGACAGGACGGGCGAACGCTCTCTCCCTCTGGCATTCCTCCTCCCCGCCCCGGACCCCCCCTTTTTGTTTCACATCTTTCTCCCCCATGAGGCTATTGGCGGTTTTGTTCCCTATATGTCATGTAGGGTGTCCATGTTTCCTGGTATCTATCTTCTTGTTCTCTTAACTTCATGGTAAGTTTTTCCATTAATTGGATTTCTGATATTTTCGCTAACCATTGTGCTCTCGTCGGGGCTATAGTTTTTTTCCATAAGCTCGGTATGCACGCCTTCGCGGCATTCAACAGGTGTCCCATTAATGAGTTTTTATATTCTCCCCTAGATATTGGAGTATCATGTAGCAGATATACTGCTGGATTTTCTCCCAATGATACTTCAATAATTTCTTCCACTGTTTCCCTTACCATCTTCCAGAATTCTTTAACTCCGGGGCATTCCCAAAATATGTGTATCATAGTTCCCTCTTCCCTTTGACATCTCCAGCACGTATTTTCTAACTGTGGGTATATCCGGTTTAACACTGAGGGTGTTCTATACCACCTTGTCAATATTTTATATCCACATTCTTGATATTTTGTTGATCTTGATGTCTTATGTGTGAGGTGGCATATTTTAAGTTTCTGTGGTTCCGAGAACGTTGTCCCCAGATCTCTTTCCCATGCCTGTATAAATGTTAACTCTTGTGGAGCCTTACATTCTACCAATAAAGAGTGCATAATTGATAGCCCGTGTTTCCCTGGTTCTTCTCTCAAGCATAACTGTTCGAATTTAGACGTTGTCCTTATTTCTGTCATTTGCATTTTTATTACTCGGAGATAGGCCTTGAGCTGTAGTCTCCTGAAGAAGTTAATTTCTCCTGTAAATTCCCCTGTCATCACTCTGTTCTCTCTCGTGAAATCTCGTAACCTACTTACCCCTTTTCTCCTAAGATTCCTAAACTCTACCTCTACTAGACCTGGCTCAAAGCTTGGTGAACCCAAGTGCACCCATAGCTCTTAAAGGGCCCTTTTTTATTTATTTTTTCCAAATGACAACATTTTTTATTTATCTTTTTTATTGCATTTTAGTGTAAATATCTTTTTGACCCCAGATCTCATATTTAAGAGGTCCTGTCATGCTTTTTTTTCTATTACAAAGGATGTTTACATTCCTTGTAATAGGAATAAAAGTGACACAATTTTTATTTTTAAAAGAACAGTGTAAAAATAAAAAATAAAAGGTAACATAAATAAGAAAATGTTTTTTTTAAACGTGCCTCGTCCCACCGAGCTCAGTAGCACCCGCATATGAAAACGGTGTTCAAACCACGCATGTGAGGTATCGCCGTGATCAGTAGAGCAAGACCAATAATGCTAGCCCTAGACCTCCTCTTTAACTCAAAGCATGCAACCTGTAACATTATCCTTCACAACAATAAAAAAAATGCGCTAACTTTATTGTTGTCTTATTTATTTCAAAAAAGTGTATTTTTTCCAAAAGAAGTGCGATTGTAAGACTCCTGCGCAAATACGATGTGACATAAAGTATTGCAACGACCGCCATTTTATTCTGTAGGGTATTAGGAAAAAAAAATTTCGCGCAAAAAAAAAATGTTTTTAACTTGTAAACAACAAATCTCAGAAAGAGGCTTGGTCCTTAAGTGCTAAAAGTGGTTGTAATCTCTACATACACCCAGTAAGGTGACTAGCCTCAGGGGATACACAGAGATTAAACAAATCCTTCTATGTATGTTATATCTGTTTTTCTGTAGCACTTTCTTCTCTACAGCTGTAAAAAGTGCAGAATTTATACAGCTTGTTCTAGATTTCAGAAAGCTGGGGGAGGAGCTGATTGGAGGGAAGGGACACACCCCCATCACAAAGCACACAGGAACAGAGCTGATGCTGTCAACCACAGACTGTGTGCTGGAGCTCCCTTCCCTGTCACCTTTTTATTTTTGTTGTCAGCAAACTGTGAGAAGTGACTCATGCAGATAGCAAAGGAACAAGGCAGCAGACAGAAAGTGCTCTGGACTGAGACAAGTACACGTTATAGAGGGTAATGCTTTTGTTCATATTTAATGTCTGAGGTTTACAACCACTTTAACGATACATTCTCATAATTGTTAATGTATTAATATTTTGTGGACTATTATTAAAGAAATGTCACTGTAAGGTTAATTGCTACTTCATTTCTGAGCCTGTTTTATTTATGTAGTGTATCTGTGATTGGCTTTTCTTTTCCTAATAGTGTAAAGCTCAGGATAAATATTGTAACTGTAACAATGGCTGGTTTATTACTAAGATACAGTATCTGTGTTTCTTTACTTTTAGGCCATGGCATTGTGCACATAGATTTGTCTCAACAGAAATCTCCAACATATGGGCTCATCTGTTAATGATTAAATGTTGGACCAACAGTCTGAGTAACCCCAGCCTCAACATCAACCATAAACCATGTTGGTGGAGAAAAATATCCTTGACAGCAACCTTCAATAAAGACTTTGGCATGTAACAACTCAACTGTCTGCACAAATAAGCAAAAGCACCATCTCCATCATTGTGGTTGTTGGTTGTGTATTCTTTGGCCCTAACATAGACAAGTGAGATTTTCCATAGTGGTAAATAATCAGAAAGGAAATAAATGTAGACAAATGTGTTTTCTTCTATTTACCAATCACCACCTTGGATAATTTAAATAGAGAAAGGGAACCACTGCTCCAGGATAGCCCTTCAGGGAGAATGCTGTTTCTACCTATCAAGGAGCCCCAGGTGCTGGCTGATAAAACAATAGGCAGGAAGTAGCAGAAAAACTCTGGATAGCCGCAAATGCCCCTGCCGAAATGCGTCAGATTTTTTAACCCCCATTTTTCCTTTGCTGTGGACCATTAGATGTGATGTGATCCTTGATTTTCAATAAACAACACAGGATTTTATCTTTTTCCGGTGTGCGGCTATCCAGAGTTTTTCTGCTTCTTCCTGCCTCTTGGATAATTTAACCTAGGGGTGGAAAACCTTTGCAGTAGATATAGGTTGGCTAATTTAGACATTTGCGCCGTCCAAAAAATTGGTTTTGTTTCGTTCCGTTTCGTATTAGAATTAATTCGTATTTCGTAATTTGTGTCCGAAATTCAATTTGGATTCGTACAAAATACGGATTTTCCTTAGATTCGTTAACTTTTTATAACAATTACGAATGTTCGTTATGATGAATTTATCATTCTGAGGGGCTCCCACCATCCCTGTGCTGTGCTGACTTCCTGGGTTTTTTAACTTCATCATAACGAATAATCGTAATTAACGAACATTCTTATTTTTTCCGATTCTAAATCTCCCATCGACTACCAGTACCAGTCTCCCACTCCCATATTAAAAAAGGTAATTTTCCCAACCCTCACTCAACAGCAGAAGAAATCCTCTGATTGGTTAACAAAACACCAGTCACGTTTCCGTTGTAACGGAATTTGGATCCGAAATTCATAAACAAAATTTCATATTTCGTACAAAATTCAGAAGCATAGCAATTCGTATTTTGGATCCTCCCGAATGTACAAATTTACGGAAATTCGTATGAAACTAATCGCTATGTCTTATTCATAAGCTTAGGTGTATTATGTCACCCCCTATAATATATTTTCAAGTCTATAAATCCCCCAGGTGGTGAAAGATGTTACTTTTTTTGTATAATCTTTTTGTAGAAAGTGCGATAAAGTAGAAACATAGCACGCTTGAGAAAGATTGTCATATAATTTCTTAAGATTTTCAATAAAATCAGAATTGAAAGCGAAAGATTGCCATAATTGCACACAACAAATGTCTATTTCCTGCAAAGTATAGGGATGTTATATTGTTATAATGGAACAAAACACACATCACGAATGCAAAAAAAATCAAATCCTGATTCAGGGGTACAAATGACCAATTGAAAAATGTAAATATATAGTGCTTCTGATTTATAAGAAAGATGATAGGCCAACCTAGGTAAAAAAGTATTTTCTGGATTAATATTTTAAATGCATTTAACATGTTGTAAACGACATTCCTCGCAATAATCCCTGGTCCCATCAAAACAATATAAAAAAAGAGTTTTTACAAAATTTTCCTTCAACCACTAGAACCGATTTTCCCAGTCACTGATTCCATTTTCTTTCAACCACTAGTGTCATGCCTGTCAGCAAATGTTTCTTTTGTTGTTTTGTTACTTATTAAATGTGTTAATGGTATGTAGATGTAAATTGTAATATCGCCATCTAGTGGCACTTTTGTATACTTATAGTTCTAGAGATTAATTACTGTAGGTAGACAGATTGTTGCTTGAAAGCCACCGTAGTTTACCATCATTCTAGTGGACTAGACCATGAGGTCTGAGAGACAGCCCCCAGTAGCCATATTTTTTTTAATCAATGCATCTTCTCTAGAGGACACCACGTCTACTCAGCTGCAATTCTATCGTCATCCTAACGATATGCTCATAACCCATTTCCCTAGTTAGACTAGAGTGTTAGGACTGTATACGCTGATAAACACTGGTATACACTGATTGAATGTTATTTTTTTTTATTTGTAGTTTTTTCCTCTAACTTCCCTGCAACAAAAGTTGAAAAAAGGACCTAGCGCCTGCCTCAATGAGTTGTTAAGGGAGGAGAGTTAGCTGTCTGTCTAATTATACCTCACGTGTAATGAGATAAGAACAACTGGAATAATGAACCCAGTCACTGAAGCAGCTGTCATTCTTGCAATGACAGAATAGGTATGTGATTACATTTCAGTTGAAAGAATAAAGAGATTGGTCTCCTTTGACAATGGTCTGCAAGAGACCTTCTCTCTGACATGGTCTTCCTAAATATGTTCCTCAGAAGGGTTTAAAGTGTTACTAAACCCACAACCGTAAAATCTGTCTGTATATGCAGCATAGCATGCTTGTTATACTCACTGTGGAACTTAAGGGGTTAATCCTCTGCATTGTGTAAAAAGGCTGTTTTATCCTGTATGCACAGATCCTTCCCCTCCTGCATTGTCTATCTGGGGAAAGCCAGCTAACACAGGCAGGGTAGCCAATCTGAACATGCTCCATTGTGTCTTTTATGCTGGAGAGAATAATTACTTGTTGATCAGAGCTAGCCAGGTCACATGATATTGCATCACACATGTGGGCGTGTATACAGGCTGAAGTGGAATTCTCCTCCCACCTGAACTCTCAGCACTGGAGAAACTGCAGTTTATCACTGATCATGGTATACAGATCGGCCAAAAAGGTATATAGTGGTAAGATTTTAATGTAAAAAAATAAGCTGTGGGCACTGGGGGGGGGGGGGGGGGGGGCAGATGAACTATTTTCATATTACTGGGTTTAGTAACACTTTAAGCAATTCCTGATATAAACTGTTCATAAGTGCTTAGTTTCCTTATGAATTTTAAAGTGTATCAAAACCAAGGAACAAAAATGTATTGGATTGTAGCTTACCATTCCTTACTTGTAGTGGCTGCATTCGTTTTCTTATTTCAGGCTTTATGTTCCTTTAGTGATCGTACCAATAAGCACACTTATCAAAAGGGTAACAATGCTTATTCATTTTGCTATATCTATGGTTGCCACCCTAGAACAGAAGTGTTTTAGGACTACAGATCACCTCTCCCTAACACAGGTGGAGGTGTTGTGGTAGACATCAGAATGCTGGAAACAATGCCAATTAGTAACAATGCAACAAAGTGCACAGGAAATTATCACACGATTTCTGGCAGGATCAAGAGGTATATAGCAAAATGCTTTGAATAGTATATTTAGCAGACCAAATGAAAGTAAATGTGTGAAAGTTCATTGATATGATTTATATATACTTTAATTAGTGGTAATGGAAAACACCCATTTCCTTTTCCCTCCTTTTTCTCTCAAATTTTTCAATGTCCACTTTCCCCTTTTTTTTGCATTTATCATCCAGCTTTTTTGGGGGTTATATAGAACTATATATTTTTCATCTTCTCTAGGCACATTCTATTTTCATTTACAAAAAAAAAAATGGCTACTGCATTCGTGTCCACATTCGATCATAACTTTTTTCTTATCTTATAGCTATACTTCAATTATTTCCTTTTTCTGTTGTAATTGTGCCAATGGGGCACTACCCCCCCCCCCCCCCAGAAACACCAATGGGCAGAAACACCAATGGAGCACTATCCCCCCCCCCCCCAGAAACATTAATGGGGCACTATTATTCCCCCCCCCAGAAACACCAATGGGGCTATGACTATTCTCCCCCCTCCCTCCCAGGAAAACCAATGATGGGGCACCCCCCCCCCCAGGAATACATAAGTTGGGGCACTGAATGTGTACTGTATGTGTGTGCACATTTTTTACTTAGCCGCTAGCCGCTACCTTTTTCACACTGTGCAGCTCGGCTCAGTCTCCTCACAGCTTCTCGCCCCTCGCCTCTCTGTTCCATCGAGGCAGCAGCAGGCAGGGCTGAGAAGATCTGTGGGATTGACGTCAGCGAGGAGGAGAGGCACGGCGAGGACGTGCCTGGTCATAGCGGCGCCGACAACACAGGAAGGAGACACAGGAAGGATTACAGTACACAGGTTGGAAGGATTTTTTTGCAACGGACGGACAGACGCAAGGTGCGGAACAAATAATCGATAATGAAAATCGTTGACAACGATTTTCATTATCGATTATTATCGATAATATTGATTAATCGTTGCAGCCCTAGGTTAAAGGGACATACAGAACGTTATTTTTGTATAAAGACTTGCATATTTTATGATGAATGGACTGAACCGATTATGGATGTATGCACAGTTTATTTATGAATATTAAAGTGGAACTTTACACTCTCAATCAACATTGACTATTTTGAATCTTTATGCTGCTAGCATTAGTAAATAGATAGAAAATGATATTATACTTACTTTATACTTTAAACAGTTTTTACATTTTTTTAGTTACTTCCTAGTTTCCATGCCTAGGCAAATGATGTCATACATCCCAGGAGTCTTCAGGAGGGGGGAGGGGTTTATTCAGCTAAGCACACCCTCCTGCCTGTATGCTTGAGCTAAGGGTAGATGGATTCCAGGAAGTAATTGCTACATGAATCATCTGCCCTTACTCAAAATGGCCACAGACAGAAATTCTAGAGGCTGTTTTTCTAAATAATTATTCAGCAAAATAAAGCATGGAGACATGGATGGATGGTGAGTTTGCTTTGAATATTAAAAATGAACCAAATTCGGTAGAGCATCAGTCCTAAAGATGAATGTCCTCCCCAGATTGCTATATCTTTTGCAAGCTATCCCCATAAAACTCCCACCCTCCTTCTTCGCCTCCTATAGGAAAATGTGCAGGACCTTCCTCTGGTCTTCCAACACCCCTAGAATAAGCTGGAATAGATTAACCAATCCGAAAACCTCGGGAGGGATAGGCCTCCCGGATATCAGAAAATACCACTGGGCATGCCACCTCACCAGAATAGTGGACTGGCATGTCCACGCTCATACTAAAGCATGGGTTCGCCTCGAAAGTGCCTACGGCCCAATGCCGACATCCCACCTACCCTGGATCCCCCGTAGACTCATTCCTACTACCTACTCAACACACCCACTAATCGGCTCCACTATGCAGATCTTCCACCAGGTTGGCAGGTTGCTAGATTTGGCCCCCCCTCCTGGACCCATGACCCCCCTGAACCAGAACCCAGACTTTCCACCAGGTTTATACACCTATAACCAACAAACACCCATCTCGACCGTACCACTCAGAGCCCAACAGCTCTTCCACAATGGGTCTCTCCGCCCACACTCAGAATTCCCACAAATTCTTCCAGACCTTCATATACCCCTCTTTAATTATTTCCAGATCAGACATTTCATCCATCACACACAACCACTTGCCCGCTGATGCAGGAAACTCACCCCCTTCGAAGATATATGCAACAGATCAGAACCCCAAAAACACCTTGTGTCAGAAGTATACAAACTTCTATTTTCTACAGAAAACCCAAACAGAACCCAACAACACCAATGGGAATCTGAACTAGCCATAGATATCTCCGAACGTGACTGGGACAATATCTTTGAACACATGCATAAGGGATCCGTAAACGTATCCGCACAGGAGAATAGATACAAATTATACTTAAGATGGTACAGTACCCCAGACATACTTCATAAATGCTTCCCAGGTGTTCCCTCTATGTGCTGGAGATGTAACAATGCCACTGGATCGTTGCTCCATATATGGTGGGACTGCCCCCTGATACAGCCCTTTTGGACAGCTATACACCAATTAATTGCTGACATTACAACTTTTACCCCAGACTTCTCCCCAGCCCAATACTTACTTCACCACACCCCCATACCGCAATCCTCATATAGAAAATCCCTTGCCCTACACCTCATCAACGCCGCTACCATGTGCATCCCAACTCACTGGCGAACTACTACAATTCCCACTGTCAAAGAATGGATTGATAGAGTAGACAGGATCGCAGAAATGGAAAAACTCATCCACCAGGCCAAGGAAATCCCAAACAAATACCTCACTACATGGACCTGTTGGTCGCATTTCAGGAACCCCATAGGAAACGGTACCTCTCAACCCACTGGAATCACTTGAACAGTTACCCCTGAAAGGTATCTCGCTACACTGACGGACCACATATCTGTCTCATCCCCCTCCCCTCAACCCCCCGCTTAAGGTCTAGAACTCTATCCACCTCTACATCAATATTCTTCCATACCATGCCAGGAATATTACGCGTCAACACACTCTTCCTGCCACCCTAGGGGTATGCCGCCATCCTACCCCACCCCGGTACTGTCTACAATACCCCAGATCTGAGTTGAAGTAACTCTCATAAGGGCTCCTCTGACACACCTCGTCGACATACCGTGGACACGAAGCATACCACTCAAATTCCTTCTGCCACCTCACCCGTGCACTGCTAGTTCCCCACGGGGGTGCATGGTTGTGGTGACACCGCATCACGGTTAGGTTTTATACATAACTCTCCGCAACGCCCTTCCCCCATGACCCAACACTCTACACCCGCCAGCTACCCCATGCCTTTCCTAAATACATGGCTACACCGATTTATCTTCATTGTTCTTGGTGTCAATCTGCTTCGTATTTGCACCTAATCATCCCATAAGTAGCCATTGTCCGAAACAAAGCAATAATAATTAATCTCTAGTCCACGTTACCTTAACTCCAATGTTGGTACTGTTATATTCTTTGTTCTTACGGTTACTCACTGTTTACTGTTAACTATTTTGCAATTGAAGGACTTCTGTAAACCTCCTTTTCTGTATTGTATACGAACTTCAATAAAATCTTATTGTGAAAAAAAAATAAAAAATGAATCAAATAGCGCATTTGGTTTGTGGTGCTCAAATACAGTGTAAAGCCCCATACACACGGTCGGACAATCCGCGGACCAGGTCGGTCGGATCCTGTCCGTCGTACTTTGTCCGATGTTGGTGTTGCGTACACACGGTCGGACTACGTTGTCGGAATATCCGGTGTGCAAGAACGTCGTGACGTAAGTCGTCGTCCACGAGATTAGAAAAGGGAAGTTCAGCACCACGTCAGGCACCCGTTGGGCTCCTTCTGCTGATCCCGTGTTTATCGAGATTTAGTCGAAGTTTGGTGACTTAAGATTCGCGCTTCTCAGTTTTCTGACTCAGATCGTTACTGCTCTTCAGTTTGTGCTTGTCGTGCGTATCTGTTTATTAGTGCGTGTAGTCAGTTCGCATTTGTTGGTCATTGCGGCCTATATCTTGATATAGGACGCTTTGATTTGCACTGCTTATTGTCTGCTCGTTTCTGGTATTCATTTCGTTCTTTCAGGCCTTGCTGTTTATCGGTGCTTTCTGTTTGTCCGTTCTGACCAGCCGACCTTTTGTGACCTTGTGAGCGATGTTTCCCGTGCGTACTCGTCGCCGAGTTCGTGCTGTACGCGGAATTGGTGTCGGGCTTCTAGCTTTGAGCCAAGACCCGTCCATGAACAGAGTGACGAGGAGTATGTGGACCAAGAATTGGTTGCTTCAGCGTGACCAATTCTCGCACATGCCTTTGCTTCGTGAGATCCGGGAGAATAATCCTGATGATTTCAGGAACTTTCTCAGGATGACGGACCCCGATTTTCACCGTCTTTTGGCTTTGCTGACCCCCTTTATCAGCCGGCAGGATACCTGCATGAGACAAGCCATTACTCCGGAGCAGAGGCTTGTTGCCACGTTGAGGTACTTGGCGACAGGGAGAAGTCTTCAGGATTTGAAGTTCTCTTCAGGTATCTCTCTCCAGGCCCTGGGACTCATTATTCCAGAGACCTGTTCTGCCATCATCCAGGTCCTGCAGGAGGACTATATTAAGGTAACATTTCTCCTTTACTATTCCCTTCTATGTATGTTCTTTTTGCTAATGTCTTCTATTTTTGACCTCCTTCCCTAATTACCATGATTGCAATATGCTCTAATATGCTGTGCCCCTTTTCTCCTTCATGCATTTTTCCCTTCACTTACCTCACCAGCATGCTCTTCTGCCCCAATAGACACCTATGGCCTAGTCACCTAAGCAATGTATTTTGTCTGCTGCATAGTATTTTTTGCCCCCAAACACCCCCTAAAATATGCACAAATGTTTCCTGTGTGGTTTACTTCATGTAGAGCCCCTTGTTTTTATTGTTTTTGGTGGGGGGGGGGGGCAAACCCATTAGGAACCCCCTCCCCCAACTGCTCTGTCAGATGGTACCAATCCTCTATCTGCTGGCTTTCCCAAGGTCAATACACACTATATACCTACCTCTTTTTAGTGGGCATCTTTAGGGATGAATTCTGCAAAGCATGTAGTGCAAGGGGCTGCCTCCATACTTTCCATTTCCTATTTTTTTGTGTTCTTTCCCTCCTATTAGCTTGCTTGGTAATTTCATAATGTCACAATGTGCTTTCCTTTTTTGGGGGGGGGGGGGGGGGTTGAAATGTTAGTTTAGCTTTCCTGGGGGCTGCCAATAGTGTTAAGTACAGAGGGTCTGGCCAAACTAGCACACATTATTGAGCCATTTGCCAATCAATGAAGTGCAGAGGGTTACCTGTCCAACACCCCCCCCCCCCCCAAAACCCTAGTTATTGTCAAAGGCCCATCAGAAGTGGGGGGATTGATGGGGGGTGAGTAATCTGTGAAGGGGAGCCTCTACTTTTCTGTGCAAATACTTTCCAGCCTCCAATTTTATACAATGCTCTTGTTCCAAGATGTTGATTGTCTAATCTGCTTGCAATGTTTATGTGCAAAGTGACTAATTTTTTTTTCTTGTTTCACTCCACAGTTCCCTTCAACGCCACAGGAATGGCAGACTGTGGCCTCCCACTTTGCCAGCCGTTGGGACTTTCCTAACTGCGGAGGGGCAATTGATGGGAAACACGTCCGCATCGTCCCACCGCCCAACTCGGGGTCCCACTATTATAATTATAAAGGGTTTAATAGTGTAGTGATGTTGGCGGTGGTGTCGGCAACATATGAATTTATGTATGTGGACGTGGGGATGAACGGCCGGATCTCGGATGGTGGTGCCATTACGCACACGGAGTTCTACTGGCGTCTCCAAAGTGGCAGTCTGTGCTTGCCACCTCCAGAGGAGAATGCTGAAGGACTCCCCTTCGTCTTTGTCGCAGATGAAGCGTTTGCGTTGACTCCCCATGTGATGAGGCCGTTCCCGATGAGGACCCTCACCCCAGAACAGAGGGTCTTCAACTACAGGCTGTCCAGAGCCAGAAGAGTGGTGGAGAACACTTTTGGCATCCTGGCCAGCCGCTTCCGCCTGTTCTTGACGGCAATTAACTTGGCGGAATACAAACTGAACCACATAGTTCTTGCCTATTGCACAACTTCCTCAAAAGACATAACAGGAACTATGTGGTGCCCGTTGGCCCAGATGTGGAGGGCCCTCCAAATGCTGACCTCACAGCCCTTCAAGTGGCACGTCCAGGCTTGCCCCCTCTAAATGCCCGCGCGGTCCGCGAGCAATATATGGACTACTTTGTGGGTAGGGGGGCCATTGCTCTGCCTGACGATGTGTGAGAGGCATTTTTTAATAAATCTGATATTTCAACCAACCTATGATTTCTTGTCATTTCAGTATTCTTTTTTGCTTATTTTACCTTGAAATTTTTTCACTTTGCCTTCGACAGTGGGAATGCACTTTCTGGGCAAAAGGAGGTAATAGTCTCTTCTTCCCAAAAAGATTAGTCTCATGTTGTGTGTTTGATACCTAATCTTTGGTCTAGATAAGGTTTGTACTGCCTAACTGACACCCAAAATACTCCTTTTCATCACCAGGTCAGACATGTGTGTATTCTCAAAAATGCTGTGCTCCGTGTTTTTGTACAAAGCACTGTGGGTGTCATTTACATAAGTCAAATCCACTATGCTCTACAAGTGCAGTGAAAAAGTGCCCTGGAAAAGAAACTTGCAGTGCAAAGTGGACTTGCCTTTAGTAAATAACACCAATTGGCCCCCATATCCTTTCCATTTGACATACATAATGCATTGTGTTTTTGAAATAAGGAAGCCACACATTTAGAAAAATAAAAAAGTTTACTTGGAAAACATTCACAAGTGCGTTTACAATCTTCACGCCCAAACTGACAACATCTTGGTTATTTACAGCATTGTTTAGAAACATTACGCAATTGGTAAAACCAGGCATGGAGCAAAACAGAACCTATGAACTTGGAAAGTTCAACTTTGTAAAGTGAAGACAAGATCAGACATGACTATATGTTCAAAGTGTGTTTGATCTTGCCTTCATCACATGGGGGGGTCACCCCTGGAAAGTGGAAATTTAGAACGTGCACACAATTTGGGTCTGAAAATGGTCATTAGATGGTAAAACACATGCCTAGAAGCTTCAAAAGTGCCATTTTCCATCATGGGATGAATGGACGTTTTTTGGGGGTGCAACCCCTTCACCACAACCACTTTCGTAGTTCGTAAAGTGGTTGCACCCCCAAAAAAACGATGGCATTCATCCACCATGATGGGAGCTAGCACATGTGGACACAATGTGTGCATGTTCCAAATTTCACACAGTTCTTAAGTTGCAAATGTGTTCATAAGCTGGCACAAATGTGTGTTAATTACTTGGTGCGTTTTCATATTTTTCCTAAAACATCAATGATGTTCTTCAATTTTTGTTGAACATCATTGATGTTTTGCTTTATGTAATCGAGATCTCTATTGCAGACCATTATCTCCCCGATGAGTACGTGGGCACTCTCTGTGGTAAAGTGCGATTTTTCTTCCACAACATCCACGTCACCTAAAAACCACAAACAAAAAAAAATCGGGTGTTGGAAATGAGGCAGGCATACATTGATTAGCTTACCAGTAGCTGTGTTCTCCCACACTCACCTGTTGTGGTGACAATTTCTCCAAGTTCGATGATCTCTCCTTCCTCCTCCTCCTCCTCTGCTTCTGCTGTTTCACCTTTTTTGGGAGGTGTTGGTTTTGGGGTTTCCTCAGACGGGCCAAGTTTTCGCTCCCCTATGAGAATGTACAAAAGGAAGATTTAGCAACACAATCTATTGAGGGCAGAAATAGGAAATGACAAACATTGCTTGAAAGTGACGGACACAATTTTTGTTTGGCCAGTTACAAATGCCAACTACATGAATGTAGTCACTTTGTAAAGGTGCTAAACTGACTAGCTTTTTGGTAGAAGTTTGTGTGATGGAGACCCCCCTCTAGTATCCACTGGAGCACATGTGTGGAAAAGCCTAATAAAAAGGGGGTTTGGGTGTCCCAGCACTAGTGCTCTAGAGTCCAGATGGGTAACCAGCTACTGGGTGACCTCTCCTTTACATTGAATAAATTGGCTTTACATTCTTGATGACATTTCGAGTGAGAACAAACTTCCTTTCCACAAAAAAAACACCAAACATCGTATTATAAGTGGCCGATCGTTGCGTACGATCGAATGGACACACACACGACCATGACAGTGGCAGAAAGATCGAGGCTGAGTACGATCGAAAGCGCAGACGAACATGAAAGTGGCCATTTTGGAATGTACAACTTTGTAAAAATCAAACCACATGGAGCAGTATGCAAGCAAGAAATAAAACACAAAACACAACTACTTACTTTTTTGAAGAATTCGCTTGATCTTTCTGTACTGATCGGCCTCCCTCAGTTTCAGGTCTGACCAGCGTTTCCTCAGTTGCTCCTTGGATCGTTGTACCCCAAAATTATTGTACAGCCTCCTCACAACTTTAGACATGATCTTGGCCTTGCGGACATTGGGGTTGAGGTAAGGCCCATACTTCCCATCATAGTCGCTCCTCTTTAATATGTCCACCATCTCCAACATTTCTCCAAATGACATATTGGAGGCCTTGAATTTCAGGCTCCGGGATCGGGACGTTTCTGCCTCCGGACTTTCCTCGTCCTCCTCGTTGGTGGGATATTTGTGGCGCACCTGCTGTGTCCCCGCCATGTGCTCTCCCCACTGCGCCGTAAAGAGAAGGGGTGGGGAATAGACGAGAAAGATCGTCAGGGGCGGGCGGAGTTTGACGCATGCGCACTGTATATAAAACGTCACACGCCTGTGTCGTAGCCACGATCTGGGAGACGAGGGGAGAGAAAGCTCACGCACGAGACGATCGCTAGAAACGAAGGTACAATTTGACGTTGGTACATAACTAGCCTAGACTGATTCGAACTTGAGGCTTCTTTATGGAGAAGATTAGGAGAGTTTAGGCTGACATTATTTATATTGTTCTGTGTGGTGTTGTGTCTTGCAGAGGTGATGGAGGCCTTCTACGACGTGAGTTTTCTCCCCCTCTTCATTGATAAATACAGGGAATTTCCCCTTTTATGGCTACCAAAGCACCGTGACTACAGCAACAGACCAAAGAGGTACGCAGCCATGCTGAAACTTGTGGCATTTGTAAAGCCAACCCTGCCCATGGCAACCGTGGCAAACTTAAAAGTGAAGATTAACAACATGAAGAGTACCTATTTCCGGGAGCGCAATAAGGTCCGGAAGTCCCTAGCATCTGGAGCTGCAGCAGATGATGTCTATGTCCCCACGCTCTGGTACTATGAGAGGCTCCACTTTCTCAAAGACCAGGCTACTGTCAGGAAGTCACTCTCGACTCTTCCTTGCACGCGTCCTTCCACGCACGCCACCCCTGATGAGGCTTCCGAGGACCAACCTGGGCCTTCCAGTCTGGAATATGTGCAGGTGCCCAGCTTGTTCCAGGTATAGTAGTTTTGTAACCATTTTGGGGAATAAGGAATGATGTTCAGTTAATTCAGGATCCCCAATTGCTTAGTTCCTAACGTGATTGACATATCAACAGACAGTGGTGTTGGAGACATTTTTGGGAAGACTCTAAACTGCAGGGCTGAGAATTGTATGGTTTTCTATTTGTAAACATTTTGCAACAGTCACTAGATGAGAATTGTGTGTGTGTGATGAACAAATAACTGAAACTATGTCCCTTTTTCAGACACAGGAAGACCTCAGCCAGGAGGTGGCTGTGGAAGGTGGCAGTCAGGAGGAGGCAGGGGTTAGTGGCAGCCAACAGGGGGGTAGGCGTAGGAGCCTGACTGTCTCCCAAGTCCCTCCCCTCCGCCTTCCCTACAGAAGGGCGAAAAGCATGGGGGAGGTGGGAGAGTCAGCGCTCCAGCTGATACGAGATGCCTCAGCCTCCCTATATGCCACACCCACCTACGAGGAGGCCTTTGCCTCCTTGGTTGGCAGTAAAATGACGGGTATGGAGGCGGGGCAACGCAGCATGTGTGAGGATGTCATCCTCAAAATACTAAATGAGGGGATGGCTGGGGAGATGACCCCACTCACACATGTTTGCGAGAGTGACCTTGCTCCGCCTCCTCCTCCTCCTTCTGCCACCCCACCAGCACCAGCACCACGGCGTGGAAGGAAGCGTACAAGGAAGACAAGAGAGTGATGACCTTGATTCAGTCTGGTCTGAGAGAAGATGGAGTCTCTCGTTGGACCAGAGCCTGGGGACCTAGATGGCATCTGCTGCAGTTCCGGATGTTTTGGACTTCAGGACCAGATTGCGCTCCCTTATTATTTAGATAAGATTAGATTATTTAGGTATTCTTCAGGCCCCCAATTTTTTAAGCGTGAAAAATGATGGTTGCCATGGGTGTCCAAGGCTTTGCAAATTCCCCAAGTTTCACCATGGCTGCGTTCCTCTTTGGTTTGTTGCTGACACCTAAATAAA
>CM053029.1:442823697-442866456 GCA_028564925.1 Lithobates sylvaticus
TACAAAATATGCCTACAAATATAAGCATGTAAAATATGTACACATTAAGTAAACTAAACAGTTACTCAACTTAGGGGTCAAGATGTCCTTCATAGTTCCTTTTTCAGAGTCCAACTCACAAAAGCGTCTCCAAAGTTATCCAGCTTCTGGCAGCCATGTCTTCCTCTTTGTCCTCCCAAAACCATCTCATCTTGTCCGAACACATGTTTTTCCAAACACTCCCAAGCACATCCCACCCACTTCCTGCATACACCAACTTAACAACCTGTCTCAGTTATTTACATATCAATGGAGGGGGAAGGTCCTCTGTAAACATATGCTCTTACCAAACCTAACTATATTATTGCTATCAAGACAATATACAAAATTTGCCATAGCAACACATATCACCTCTTGACTTTATAGGATAATATAGGAAACTCTGTAAAGCCTTTTGTCCAGGAAAGGGCAAAAAATAAACCCCCCGTATTGTAAATAAGAGGAAAAGATTCCCTTTTGACCCCCATCTTGTGGGCGGTCACACCATTGGTTTGTCCCTGGAAGGCTGCAACATTACTTTTGAGCAGGGTTAACAATGTCTTTTGGTCGTTTGTAATGAAAGTCCCAGATGAAAGTCTCTTGTCTTCTTGGTCATAAGGAAAATGCTCAGATGAAAGTCCACTCCAATTTAGCCACCTTTCCTCAGGCTCTCTTCTGGTCTGTCTCCTCCCATCCAGTATGGTCATCTGCTCTGCCTGCTCCACCTCTCGATGCTCAATACCTGAAAAGAGTAAGAGACAAAGCAGATTATATGTTCCTTCCAACTGTGCCAAAAAAAAACATAGCTCACTGCTCACATTTCTCTATCTGCCTATTTCTAACTGCAAAACTATTGTAGGGTGCCCACTGTTGCCTTGAAACACTTTCACGGAAAGGCATTGACTTCCAACATAACGAATAAACTTGCATGTCTCTCTGTGCTGTCCTGGGAAGCACGCAGGCCTGCTGTTGTCCAGCCTTCACAGCATGGCACATTTTTGCAAAATGCCCCATTTTATGGCAACAGAAATAATTAATATGACTGAATCTAACATTCCCAAACATTTGCTTCCACTTCTTAAACAATGCTGGTGTAGGAATCCCATCTATTTCCTCTCTAGGGACCCCCACCTTAAGTAAATCAATCCACATGTGTCTCCTGGAGATCATAGGCCTTGCCTTCCTTGTATCTGACTCAACTCGGTCATTTGAGCTGATCAAATCCTCTGCTTCCCGGTTATAAGAAGTAACAGTGGCACATGTCCTACTTCTGCTTACAGACTTCGTGCCTTTGTCCTTTGTTAGGGCATCATTAGACTTCCATCGGAAATTCCGACCACAAAATCCGTGGGATTTAACATGTCAAATCGCATGCCAAATCGGCCCAATGTGAACGTGGGCTCAGGGAGGACTCTGGAGGGGAAGTCCACAGAGATGTTTTTCGTGAAGATGAATTCTAATCACACTTACTTTAACCAAGCTAAAATATACAACATCAACTCCTTAATAATAAGAACTCTAATTTTTCTTATTCCTTATCTATTGCAATACTAATAAACAAAAACAATTCTACTTACCCAAATTCATTAAACATGCAATACAATTTCCAAATCTACCATATATATTTCTTTCTCTTTTCATTTAGGCAACTTTCTCATATTTACCACACACAACACAACATGAATTCCACACATTCAACATCTTTTCCCACAAGTAAAATATGAAAAAACTTAAACTGTAGATTTGTCAAATTTTATTATGTTAACAACAATTTGAGTACAAACACAGGCCCCATTCTTACCTACTTTGTGCTCAGCTATTCCATATCTGAAAAGATCACAGCTTTGCGCCCTTTATCAGCAGTCAGTTAAGAAAACAGGTGCTTCATATATGAGGGCTCTGAAAGTTAAGCTCCCAGGGTTTGGATCTAAGAACTTACATGAGAAGGTGGCCTCACCTTAATCAAATCCTTTAGATCATCTACCCCCTAGATTCAAACACTGATTTTATGCAGTTTGATTGTACAAGCTTTAAAACACTACAGATTACAAGGAAACAATAGTATGTCTGTTTCTATGACAGTTGCCATCATAGCCTGTATACCAAACACAAAAGACCATCCTTCTCCAGTGCTGTTTCTTGGTCTAGGCCGACCGGGCCCAGGCCTTTTGCCACCCCACTTTGCATGGGGTGGCAAAAAGCCCCCGACCTGTCCTCCCAAGTCCTGGCCAAGTTCTATTATAAAAAAACATTGCAATCCACAGATGAGACAATAAAAGGAATCCTTAACCCTTAGGCCCCTTTCACAGGACAAGCCCGCTCAGATCTGCTTTTCAGGCGGATCCGAGCTGGCCATCCATTGACTCCTATGGGCAGGCGGATGTCAGCAGAGATGTGTCCGCTGACACCCGTCTGCCATCTGATCCACTAAAATCAGACATATGGCGATACCTTCAGCCATCCGTCTGGCGGAATCGGATCGAAAGGGCTGGAGCTCTGACAGGCCCCTGCCTGCTTAGTGAGCAGAGATGGACCTGTCATTCACCGGCTCAGCGGAGATCAACAGAGCTATCTCTTGCTGAGCTGGCGGACTCGGCTAAACGCATCAGCCTCGCGTGGAAGGGGCCTATTCCAAAATCAAAAATATGTCTCCTTAAATATTTTTTAATACAAATAAGGTATTTTAATAACTGTATACCCAACAAACTAATTACCGTATATACTCGAGTATAGGCCGACCCAAATATAAGCCGAGGCACCTAATTTTACCACAAAAAAAACTGGAAAAACTTATTGACTCGAGTATAAGACTAGGGTGAGAAATGCGCAGCTACTGTAAGTGGAAAAGAGGGTCAACAATGCCCATTTGCAGCCTTACTGTGCCCATTTGCATGCCTCACTGTGCCAATTTGCAGCCATAGTTAAGGGTTCCTAGATGCCCCCTAGCTGCAGCCAAAATGTATGGGTCTCTGGACTCAAAGGGTCCTGAAATGACATTGCTGCAGATGGACACAGTTGACCGAATTTGGGGTCCTGTATCTCGGGGGCCCCTTGGTGCCAAATTTGGATATGTTGTAGTGTTGGTTCCACTGGGTTTGCACACCAAATTGGGGGGGTTCCTAGCACCAAGTGGCCCCGAGATACGGGGGCCCCAAAGTCGGGTCGTAAAATGTCATTCTCTGCTGCAGAAAAGTGCTTGACTCAGTATAAGCCGAGGGGCGCACTTTCAGCACAAAAAAATTTGCTGGAAAAACTCAGCTTATACTCGAGTATATACGGTACTACAGTTGCTTTGCTTGTGAAAGAATGAGTACATTTTGACTTAAATTGACTTCATTAAGTTAAATCTGATTTTTTTTTAAGTGGAGTATACAAAGCACAAAGTGATTATATTGATGGTATTGAATCCATTTGAAGAGTGCGGGCATTCCCCAGCATATAGCTAGGTACATAGGTTTAGGTAGGTACATAGGTTTTTGCATCTTTTCAGTAAGCCCCCTTCTTTACCTCAGATGCTCAGACCAACAGACTCCACACACCTCAGCGTAAGGCTGCCCTATACAATGCCTGTCCAGTGTGTTGTATACGGCAGCCCTATGTCGGGGTCCTGCCCTTAGGGGAGCCGGCAGGACCTCAGTGTAAGGCTGTCCACCCCTACCTAACCGTACACCTGTCCAGTGTGTCCATGATGTCCCAGAAATGGAAATACAGCCGTGGCAGTGGCTATAGGTGTTCACTGCTCACATGCTGCCAATACACTGACTGGTATTCTCTGCTATTGACAGCAGCACTTCCTATAGCAACAATATTCATCTCACTGTAAATTAATGGTGTGTTATTAGTGTGATATTTACCTCTATTGTCAATGCTGAGAGAGAGGAGTTTATAATAAGTGGTGATAAACAATTACTTGATCTGGTTAAGTTCATGTAAATGTACATGGTAGCATCACTGGCAAAGAGTTGAATTGTTTTCTATTACTATTTTAGCGTTACACTTCTGTCAAAAAAGCAATATTCTTGTAACGAAACTTGGTTTTACTTATAAAGACCTTATATAACAGCTAAATCTGTGTTAGTTTGTTCAGACCTTAATACCATGAATAATAACATGTTATTCAATTTTTTTTTACTCCAGGAGTATATAATGAGTTTAATAATTCTAGAGAAATATCTAAATAATACATTACAATTTAACTAAACCCATTCGATTTTAGTCAGCTAAAATTATTTTAGTCAACTAAATACGACTAAAACAATTCAGATAACTAAAATATGACTAAAACTAAAATGGCATTTTAGTCAAAAGACTATGACTTAAACTAAAAAGAAATTTGACAGGGAAATTAACACTGGTGACCAGTAAAGGAACTCTCAGCATGAAAAGTCGGTAGAACTTGAAATCCTGAACCATAAAATCAAACAAGTTAGTCCCTAGTAAGAAAAGGGAAAACAAGCCAAAAAAAACTTTACTCCTCTTTGTTTGACAAACACATAATTTGTAAAATTATTTAAAAGAAACCTAAAAATTTTTAATGAGCTGAGGACAAATATTGTTCAGTTAAATCTGTAATTAAAGCAGAGAATGGCCCTGATGGAATTGGAGTCTAAGAAAAATATTAGCAAAAATTCCAGCCAATGAAAGAGGAAATAAAGTCATTGTTAAACAGGAGAAATAGCTATGTGATATGCTTACTAATGTCAACCAGCTTACAAATGATAAAACCTTTCCCAGCAACCAATTTTGATTAAATTACAGGATCTATGTGAAAGAACTTTGAGCTTCAAAGTCAGTTAACAAATTTCTTTATATATTAATTGGTCATTTACCCAAAATGTTTATTTTATTTTTGTAATTTTTGCTAGTTGTTAACCACTTGCCGACTGCGTTATAGCCAAAAGACAGCTACAGCACAGTCATCCAGTTCTAGGAGAGTGTCAATAGATGTCATCCCAGAACCCTGCCCTTGCATGCCTCCTGTGGTGCACATCGGGCGTGCTCTGTGACAGCTGTGTCCTTTGGATCAGAGTAAAGAGCCAAACACAACTGCCCTTTACCATGTGATCAGCTGTGTCCAATCACAGCTGATCAAATTTAAACAGACTTGCTCATTATCGTCAGTCCTTTCCTCCCACGCTGTGTATGTGTGAGGAAAGAAGAGCCCTTATCCGGCAAGCCTGTCAGCACATTGTTTACACTGATAAGCAGGGCACTAATCATCAGTGATCAGTACAGCCCCAGCAGTGCCAATCAGTGCCCATCTGTACAGCCTATTAGTGCCCATTAATGCTGCCTATTAGTGCCCATTGGTGCCGCCTATCAGTGCCCATCAGTGCTGCCTATCAGTACCCATCAGTGCTGCCTATCAGTGCCCATCAGTGATGCCTATCAGTGCAGCCTCAAAGGTGCTGCCTCATTAGTGCCGCCTCATCAATGCCTATCAGTGCAGCCTATCATCAGTCTGTCACAGGTGCGGGGTCAGGAGGGCGGGGCTGTGTGTGATGGCTTGCAGACTGCAATTGTAATGTAAGTTGTTACAGCGGACAAACCCCGCTCTGTGATCAAGCCGTCTCTACTCTTCCTCCACGCTCTCTTCCGCTATAATGATCCGGCCGCCCCCTCTGCATGGGTGAGGCTGCAATGATGGACACAGGTGAGGCTGCAATGATGGACACAGGTGAGGCTGCACTCGTGAGGCTGAAATGATGGACACAGGTGAGGCTGCATGGGTGAGCCTGAAATGATGGACACAGGTGAGGCTGCACTGGTAAGGCTGCAATGATGGACACAGGTGAGGCTGCACTGGTGAGGCTGCAATGAGGGACACAGGTGAGGCTGAAGCTATGGACACAGGTGAGGCTGCACGGGTGATACTGAAATGATGGACACAGGTGAGGCTGCACTGGTGTGGCTGCAATGATGGACACAGGTGAGGCTGCACTGGTGAGGCTGCAATGATGCACACAGGTGAGGCTGCATGGGTTAGGCTGCATGATGGACACAGGTGAGGCTGCAATTATGGAAACAGGTGAGGCTGCACTGGTGAGGCTGCAATGATGGACACAGGTGAGGCTGCACGGGTGAGGCTGCACGGGTGAGGCTGCACGGGTGAGGCTGCAATGATGGACAAGGGTGAGGCTGTGTTAGTGGGCACTGGTCACGCTGCATTGCTGGACATGGGTGAGGCTGCATTGATGGGCATGGGTGAGGCTGTATTGATGGGCACAGGTGATAAAGTTGTTGTTAAATGTTTTATGTAGAATTAAGTTATACAAATAAATATTAAGTGTCATTTCATGAGAATTTATGAGGGCATGTATAGGGGCGGGGATAGGGGCGGGGCATGGTAGGGGTTGGGTGGGGCAACTGGTGGCGAGTAAACCTTAAGGCCTTGCTAGTAGCTCAGGACTTGAAATTGTGAGCCCTGTGTTTGGTATCTATTTACTTGATGCAACCTCATCTCTTATATTTTAACCAAAAATGTATATTATATTGTGTGTTTTTGCACTAAAGTTAATTTTATTATATTTTTTCCTGAATATTTTAATTTAATAAACAGTTGTGCAAATATCATGTGACATAACAATTTGCAACTATCACCTTTTTATTCTACAAAGCTTTCTGCTTTCAGAAAATATATAATGTTCTGGGGATTTAAGTAATTTTATTGCCAAAAATTTACATTTTTACATGTGTACAAAACATGAAAAAAATTGCTCTGGGGCCAAACAGGTTACTGAAGTTTTATCATTATAATTTTTATCCTACAGTTCTGTCACCTTTGGGACAACAGACATGTAGTACTTTATCTCAAGTTTCTAATTCCGTTTTAACCCTAGTTATGAATGCCAACCTCCCTCCTCCTATCCTGCCACAGTCAATCTGACAACAGAAAGAAACAGCTGATTCATAACTGCAGGTTATCTCAGCTGTGAACACTTTCCTGAGACAAGTAATGGCAAGAAGAATGCAGAGGTTGACACGTCTCCCGCCCTCTATGTTCCTCTTTCTATTGCTTGTCTTGGAAAAGTGTTTACAGATGAGATAACAAAGCTGTACAATAAAAATGATGTTGATAAATCTTCTTTAAGGATTTTATAAACTAAAGCCAAGATTTAGTTTGGAGGGTTAAAAGCTATGTAAATCTTGGTAATCAGCATTGGTTATGTGGTCTCTTTTGAGTTTTGTTGTATCTGTTTGTGTGATTTCTGCCTGAGGAATGTGATCAGTCACATTGTTCACAATTATCCCTGAGGACTACAGAACTCCTCCCCTAAGTGGTATGAAGAAGAGGGAAGGAGAACGTTTATTAAATTTTTTTAGTTCTGTCCTGTTTCTGTTGTCCTATTACAGTAAAATGAGCTAGGGTTTTCATCCTAGAGTAGTAATTGTGTTACTAGTATAATGTCCAGGTGAAAATAAAGGAAGGAAGCCTAAAAAAATGAATGCAGCCACCACATCTAAATACTGGTAAACTGCAATATAATATATTTATGTTTTTTTGGGGAATCCTTGCTCACCTCCCAGCCAACGAGAGCAGTGACATGGTTGGGACTGCATGGATAGATTCAGTAATGTCTAAATACATTTTTTAACATTCGTAGTAAATGTTTTCTACTTTTGTTGTAGCAAGACTTATTGTTCTGCTAAAAATCTAAATGACATTCTGATTCATTTAGAAAATATTAAAAGCGAAAAGTTTGTTTCCAACCATGCAATAATGAAGAAGCAAATAATGGTCAACGTTCATATTAAATTATTTATTAATTTTTCTGAGGGTTATACATAGCATTTCATTGCTGTCCTTTGTTTTGGATGAGAAAAGCTATTTAGAGGTTACATTGTAGTGATTTAAACCATGATAATGCATCTATGAGAAAAAAAAAGATGAACCAATATCAAGACATTTATGAGGAACACAGTGGAAATCCCAAATCTCAAATTTGTAGTAAGCAGCAATGTAAATAGTACTTTGGAATGGGCATCTTAGATAAGTGATTAAAAGCATTGGCAACATGGATATTTTAACCACACAGGGTGAACCCAAAAGACTTTAACAAGGGTTTCAAATGTTTGTCCTTAACTGAATGAAATGTTAATGTATCTGTAACACATACTGTAACTGAACTGATGTGTACATACTTTATGGCATACCAAAATATATAGTCATCTACTTCTTGTTTAATGCTACAGTAGTTTTGCTTATTTAATGCATAAAAACACAGTCTTCATACTAATTTTATGTATGACAATGTTGGGTCTATACTAGGGTTGTCCCGATACCACTTTTTTAAGACCGAGTACAAGTACCGATACTTTTTTTCAAGTACTCGCCGATACCAATTACCGATACTTTTTTTTAATGTCATGTGGCAGTTTTCAAACCACAATACAGACTAATGATATCTTCTTAATCTTTATAATTTTGAAGAACTGTAACTCAAGACATTATAAAAGAATAAAACAGTTTTATTTGCTTGTCACACAGTAAACTCAAAGAATTTTCACAGAACATGTTGACAAATACAAAAAATACAACATCAAAATATTAATAACAATAACAAATGTGAAAAAAATCACACAACCAACCAAAAGTGCAAAAGAGTAAAGAATATAACAGTGCATTGTTTAACTACTTCCCACCCGGACACTGTATATATACGTCCGGGTGGGAGCCGTCTACTTCTGATAGGACATTCCTGAACGTCCTTCAGAAGTAGGGGGATCGCGTGCGCATCTCGGATCGGCAGGAGGGCTCTGTGATTGGCCCTCCTGATCACATGACGGCCGTGTCCAACAGCCGTCATGTGATGTAAGCAAACAGCCGGTTGCTAGGCAATCGGCTCTCCTCTCCTCACACGGAAGTCGTCGCTGAGGAGAGGAGAGCGGATCGCTGCAGCCGGCTGGTGATCAGTGAGTATTAGCTGTTTTTTTTACAGCTTTTTACTCACTGATCACCAGTGTAGTGTCACCAACACAGTAAACACACATGTCCCCACACATGTCCCCAAAACATACATGTCCCAAAAACACACATGTCCCCAAATAATAAAAAAACACATGTCCCCAAATAAAAACACATGTCCCCAAATAATAAAAACACATGTCCCCCACATATTTCCCAGTAAAATAACATGTGCCAATGATTATCTGCACACATATGTCCGTGATCACCTGCACACATCTGTACATGATCATTTGCGTACATATGTCCGTGATCAAGCGAACAAATTATTATACACTTAGCGGAATTTTTTTTACTAAAAACATGTAGCAGAATACATTTTGGCTTAAATTTATGACAAAATTTGATTTTATTTGATTTCTTTTAAAAAAGAAAGGAGAAAATATTGTTTTTTTTTTTTCAAAATTTCCGCTATTTTTTCTCTTATATCGCAAAAAATAAAAAACGGAGTCGTGAATAAATACCACTAAACTAAAGCTCTATTTGTGCAAACAAAATGATAAAAATTTAATTTGGGTACAGCATTGCATGACCGCGCAATTGTCATTAAAAGTGAGAGCTCTGAAAGCTGAAAATTGGTCTGTGAAGGAAGGGGGCGAAAGTGCCCTGTATTGTAGTGGTTAATCATGGGGAACAGTATGGGCAAGATTTACAGGCAATATAGCTAATAGAATTCTTTTTTCTCAAAAGTTAGTGGCCAGTTCTTTTTAAGGAATTAAAGCATCTCTGCATGTTCAGCCATAAGCCTGTTTCTTCTATAAGTAAGGACGTTAGACGCTAAGCCGAACAGTCTTTCACTTTCCACACTACTGCATGGGGCAGAAAGATATTTTTGGGCCATTTTAGCCAGAGTTGGAAATCTCACATTATGAACTGCCCAGTACTTCAGGGGTTTCTCTGAACGAGGTACAGTGATCTCTCCCAGGTAAGCTTCCAGCTGTATAGTAGCAGCTTTTGGAGCACTGCTCTCAGACGTAGATGAACCTTCACCAGCAATTTCTGCAAATACACTGTCCAGACTGGTACCTGGCTGGTCACGGTGAAGCCTTTTGGAAGCTGGTCCTTCATGCTCCTCAGATACAATTGTCTCTTCAGAAATGTTTTGCAGTTCCAGTATTAACATTTCTTTTGCCTCCCTGGAAGTGTCTGAATTACAGAAAAATCTATCTTTATACCTAGATTTAAGAAAAAAATAAATAACAATGAATGAATGCAGCATATTCTTTCTGTGAATTAAGAAAACAAGTAATAGCAGAAAAATTAACATTACCTTGGATCGAGTAAAGTTGGGTTTTGCTCAGTATCAGAGAAGCGCTTCTGCAAAGCAGCAAGCAACGTGCTCTTCATTGTTTTGATACCATGGTCCTTACCCACTTTTGATAAAACTTTCTGTAGCACTGTTACTGCAGGAATTACATCAGAGGCAAATGCATCTGAACAACTCACTTGGCGAGTCATCTCTTCAAAGGGAGCCAAGATATTGATAATCTTCTCGATCAGATTCCACTGGTTTGCAGTAATGGTGGCAGGGAGCTCATGTTCAGACACATACACTCCAAGGGCCCGTTTCTGCTCAATCAGAGACTTCAGCATGTAAAATGTGCTGTTCCAACGAGTCTGCACGTCTTGCTGGAGTCTTCTTACTGGCTGACCAAGCTGGATCTGGATGTCCTGCAGCCGAGAGTATACCAGGTTAGAATGTTTGAAGTGGCCAATTATTCTGCGCCCGACTCCCACAGCATCTGCAATGCTGCGCTGCGATAACAGTCCCTCCGAGACAGCAAGCTGCAGTGTATGTGCCACACATGAAATACTGGGAAGTCCAGCATCTTCCATACCTTTTATCATGTTTTTGGCATTGTCCCGGACCACAACATGAACAGAACTTTTGGGAATCACCCTAGTCTGAAGCATTTCCTCAAGTATGTTTGCTATTGCTTGACCGGTGTGGGATCCTTCAAATTTCGTAGCGTGGAGCATGACCTGATGCAGAGAGAATTCGCCATCTATCCACTGTGCCGTTAAGCTGATGAGAGACAGTGGACTCACACTACTGCTCCAGATGTCAGTGGTGAAGCTAATTGCCTTTATGTCCTTCTGCAACATGATGGTAATGTGCTTTTTAACCGTGCCGTGGATCTTTGGTAAGATGATGTCTGTTATATAATGGCGACTGGGAATGTCATACTTCGGCTCCAACACATTAAGAAATCGATGAAAACCCATGTTCTCAACAATTGAAAGAGGTTGATCATCCAGAATAATAAATTGGGTGAGCGCCTCTGTTATTTTTACAGCTCTGGGGTTGTCTATAGACAGCTTTTCTCTTCTGGCAAAAGTTTGCTGCAGAGTTGGCTGCTGAGTGCTACTGCTAGCGATAGCGGTAAATTCTCCATGCTCACTTTTATGTTTTAATTTCAAATGCTTTATCAGATTACTGGTACTGTAAGAACTGATTTTTGTACCTCCTCTAGATAATTTTGCAGAACAAAGTTTGCAGTCTGCAATCCGTGGGTTGTCCTCGTTAATTTTAAAATACTTCCACACAGCTGACATTCTGCTGGTGTCTCTGTGCAGTGTGCACCGAAGGCTCTGATAATTTGCTTGACCTTGGGTGAAATAAAAAATTTATTAATTAAGCTTAAAGTGTCCATTGTTGTGAGGCACTAATATGCAGCACTGATAGGATTGGGTGGCACTGATGAGGCAGCACTGATGAGGAGGCCCTAATATGCAGCACTGTTGGGCACTGATAGGATTAGGTGGCACTGACTTATGGGCACTGATAGGTGGCATGCCTTGATGGATTGCCACTGATGGCTGGCACTGATAGGTGGCACTGATTACGCAGCACTGATGAGCACTGATAGGTGGCACACACTGATGTCTGGGCACTGATAGGTGGCATGCACTGATGGGTGGCACTGACTGTCTGGCAGTGGCACTGATAGATACCACTGAGTGATGAGCACTGATAGGTGGCACTGATTATGCAGCACTGATGAGCACTGATAGATGGCACACACTGATGGCTGGGCAGTCACACTGATAGGTGGCACTGACTAATGGGCACTGATAGGTGGCACGCACCGATAGGTGGCACACACTAATGGGCACTGATAGGTGGCACACACTAATGGGCACTGATAGGTGGCACGCACTGATGGCTGGCACTGACTGATGAGCACTAATAGGTGGCACTGATTATATGCAGCACTTGTGAGCACTGATAGGTGGCACACACTGATAGGTGGCACGCACTGATGGGTGGCACATACTGATGGGTGGCACACACTGATAGGTGGCACGCACTGCTAGGTGGCACGCACTGATGGGCACTGATGGGTGGCACACACTGATGGGTGGCACACACTGATGGGTGGCACTCACTGATGGGCACTGATAGGTGGCACGCACTGATGGGTGGCACATACTGATGGGTGGCACACACTGATAGGTGGCACGCACTGCTAGGTGGCACGCACTGATGGGCACTGATAGGTGGCACGCACTGATGGGTGGCACACACTGATGGGTGGCACACACTGATAGGTGGCACGCACTGATTGGCACTGATAGGTGGCACGCACTGATGGGTGGCACATACTGATGGGTGGCACACACTGATAGGTGGCACGCACTGATGGGCACTGATAGGTGGCACTCACTGATGGGCACTGATAGGTGGCACGCACTGATGGGCACTCATGGGTGGCACACACTAATAGGTGGCACACACTGATGGCTGGCACTGACTGATGAGCACTAATAGGTGGCACTGATTATATGCAGCACTGGTGAGCACTGATAGGTGGCACGCACTGATGGGTGGCACACACTGATGGGTGGCACACACTGATAGGTGGCACGCACTAATAGGTGGCACGCACTGATGGGCACTGATAGGTGGCATGCACTGATGGGCACTGATAGGTGGAACGCACTGATGGGCACTGATAGGTGGCACGCACTGATGGGTGGCACACATTGACACACTGACTGATGGCTGGCTGCATGGGCACTGGCTGGATGGGCACTGGCTGGATGGCACTGATTTATGGCTGGCAGTGGCACTTATGGGCAAGAGGATTTAGTTTTACTCTGCAACGCCCATCTTGGTACACCTTGCACTCGGCCTCAATAAAGCAGGAGCGGACATCTTGTTACACCCAGCCCCAACTATATGGGCTGGGTGTAACAAGATGTCCGCTGCTTCTTTATTGAGGCCGAGTGAGTGCAGGGTGTACCAAGATGGGAATCGGGATTATCAACCACGTGGCGTGTAACGGCACCACGGAACGTCACTTGCATTACCGAATGTGACGGAGACACGGAGTACTCACTCTCTGCTCTGCTCTCCGCACTGTTCTGCCCTCCGCTCCGCCCGCTGACTCCGCCCTCCGCTGACAAGGTATCGGCTAAGCATCGGGAGCATTTGTGCGAGTACAAGTACTCATGCAAATGCTCGGTATCGGTCGCGATACCGATACTAGTATCGGTATCGGGACAACCCTAGTGTATACCATAAATATTTGTGTGATAGTGTAGGCAACAAGGCTGGTTTGCGGTATTTATTTTCCCCTGGCAAACCTACTTTTTGGTAACAACAATAATTCCCCTTTAATTATTATAGGTAAAATGCTCTGAACAGGGGACAGTTTGAGATTCGAGAAGTAATGGTAAGTACAGGGGGTCCCCGACTTACAAACATCCGACTTACAAATGACTCCTACTTACAAACGGAGGGAGACAACAGATAGTGAGAGGAAATCTACCCCTAGGAAGGGAAATTCACTCCTGTAAGAGTTAATATGGGAAAAAGGTGTCTCCACTGATGCTTTATCACCAGTCCATGCTTCCCTAACAACCCAAAATGTTCAAAATCCAATTTTCGTTGGGACAGAAGGTGAGGTGAAATCTTCTGAACAGGGGCACAGACAGCAAAACAAATGTTACAGGGGTGATAACCCTTCCCTATGTTCTCCAAAAAGCTTAAAAATAGATTTTTTGGCTGGAGCTACACTTAAAAAAATGTACCTGTTCCGACTTACAAACAGATTCAACTTAAGAACAAACCTACAGTCCCTATCTTGTTTGTAACCCGGGGACCCCCTGTAATTGTATTTTGATGTAAAATTGCATAAATCTTTGACCTTTTACATGATTACTCCAGTAAGTGCCAGCTACCTGGTTGTTATACTGATCCTTTGGCTTTAATACCTTCTGAGTCATTGATCTGAAAGATGTATGCTTTTTAAAAAAATGAGAAGTATTTTTCTGGAATTTATCCAAAGCTGCAATACATTAGGTTTTGGCACAGGGAGCTTGGCGCTGGTAGTTTTCAGTGCATAAATTCAAGTGATTACTTGAATGCCTTACAATACCCCTCCCATACTGGCCCTTCCAGTACTAGTGACTCTAATCCTCCCAGTAAGCTCCAAAAATGCACCAACACTCCTTATTGTAAAAGGAAACCCCATGTTAAGTCAACCTCTCTCTTACATCAAGATCCTCTGTGCCAAAAAGCACACACTTTCTTTTGAAATATGCAAGCACCAGGATCCTGTTTCCAGAACTTACTTTTCTGCCACAACTGATTATGTTACTAGTTTTATATTGATTTTGTTATTTTTAAAAATGTTGAGAGTAAGAAGCACAATATATATATACTATATCAGCCCTCAAAATTTTCACTCGCCTGCTCGCATATTGCGAGTGAAAATTAGCTTGGGGCGAGTGGAGAGGGGGCGCTGAGAGCATTTGAGTGACAGTGTCCAACTGCCTGAACGATAGGAGTGACGCTGCCGTCACTCCTATCATGCCGAACACCACACAGTGCAGGCTCTGATGGCTGCTGGAGAGAGGATTTTGCTGGCCCCTCCCTCCAGCTCCGAGATTGGCAGTTTCAGGCTCTGGTTGCTTGTTGTGTGGGCGGAATGGGGATGAAGCAAACTTCTGAGATCCCGCCCACCTGCCTGAATCGTCCACCTGCTGACCCGCCCACTCGCCTGCCCATCTGTCTGAACAGCCCGCCTGCTGACCCGCCCACCTGCCTGCCTGCACTCCTGAAAGAGGGAGATGTGAAGTTATCAGGAGCGAGTGTGTGCTGAGGTAAGCTCAGCAAACTACTTGTTTCTTTGTTCTGGCTCCCTGTCCAGCACCAGAGCGTTAGGGTAATGGGACTGGAAATGGCTGAAAATGAGGAAGGAGTTAGCATTGCTATGTCCACCAATGCAGATGGGGGGGAGGGGGCGGGGTCAGTGGTAGTGAAAGTTAACCACCTCACATGCATTGGTCTTTGTGGCAGTGAATGTTAATCTCCTCATCCCTCACCCCACCTTGCATTAGTCCTCATGGCAGTGAAATTTTAACCCACCACCGCCTTCTGCTTTTGTGGTATTGTCAGTGAAAGTTAACCCCCTCCCCCCACATTGGGGATATTAACAGCTTCAGCCCCCGAAGATTTTACCCCCTTCCTGACCAGAGCACTTTTTGCGATTCGGCACTGCGTCACTTTATCTGACAATTGCGAAGTCGTGCGATGTGGCTCCCAAACAAAATTGACATCCCACAAATAGAGCTTTCTTTTGGTGGTATTTGATCACCGCTGCGGTTTTATTTTTTGTGCTATAAACAAAAAAAGAGCGACCTTCAAGAAAAAAAACACAATATTTTTAACTTTTTGCTATAATAAATACCCCCAAAAATATATAAAAAAAAACGATTTTTTTTTTCCTCAGTTTTGGCCGATACGTATTCTTCTACATATTTTGGTTACAGAAAAATCACAATAAGCGTTTATTGATTGGTTTGCGCAAAAGTTATAGTGTCTACAAAATAGGGGATAGTTTTATGGAATTTTTATTTATTTTATTTTATTTTTTACTAGTAATGGCAGCGATCTGCGATTTTTTTATTTTATTTTTTTTTTTTTTATTTATTTTTTGATCGGGATTGCGGCATTATGGCGGACACATCAGACAATTTTGACACATTTTTGGGACAATTGTTATTAATAAAGGAATCAGTGCTATCAAAATGCATTGTTAACTGTAAAAATGTCACTGGCAGAGAAGGGGTTAACACTCGCATCGGCTCGGTGGGGCATGCAGCTGGCGCGTGGCCACAGGGCGAAGCAACGTAACATAACGTCGCTTCGCCCAGCCGTGCATTTCTGCCTCAGTACAACTGCGGTGGCTGGTCGGCAAGTGGTAATACTGACACCTGTGCTAGCGGTTATTGATGAGTCCAATGACTTCAATGCTGGGAGTTACTAATGCGTCTTCTGATACCTGCGTGGGGGTTATTATGGCCTCTGGCACCAGTGCTGGGGTTTTTAATGCATCCGCTGACATCAATGCTAAGGCCACAGATACCTGTTTTGGAGGTTATTATAACGTCCACTGACACCAATGCTGGGGGTTATAATTACGTTGTAATTTAATTCGTGTTTAGGGGCGGGCAGGGTAGGGGTTGGGTGGGGTAACTGGTGGCGAGTAACTCTTAAGGCCTGGCTAGTAGCTCAGGACTTGAAATTTTGAGCCCTGCTATATTGTTGTATGCACATTGTTATTATTTTCTGCTAGTTCTGCTTTTTTTAAATCAAGGAGACATTAAACTGGTCAAATATTACTGCCCGAGACTACTGCTCACAATTTTGCTGCAGAATGGGATGTATAAAAATTAATTAGATGCTTGATAGAGGGTAGGAATAGAAGAAATACTTTTTTCATCCCAAAGATAAAAACATTCTGTTTACTTTTTGGTATTATCATCTTAGACAGTTTATCAATAGGGCAAGAAATATGTCTGCAATTAAATGTTTTGGTTTATGTATACTGTATAATCATCTGATAAATGTAGAAAAGTTCATGTCCTATCAGACAATTTGTTGTAAAATAGCTATTTAAATTGAGATTTTCCGTGTACTTCTCTTCTCAGAAAACTCTGAAAATAGTGTTGATTTGTCCTCGGTCACCCACCAACTGAGTAACAATTGATTAACGGAGGCTGTGGAGCAGATAAAAGTGGTAAGGGCATTCATGGCATTTTAATAGCATGTAACTAGCTCGTACCAGAAATGGAATATCCGATGCGGCTGGCTGGAGAGGGAGGAGTCTAGTAATGGCGGAAAAGTGAGCCATGGCGCGGTGACGGAGCAGGACAGAGAGCGCACGTGGGGAGAGTGTGGAGATGGGGCTGAGGTGGAGTGGAGGTGCTCCCCCCTCCTCCCCACTTCTTTGGCTATAGCACTGCGAGTGGTGCCGGAGAGCAAATAGTCAACAGGACTCGGAGTTGTCCGGAGGTGATCGGAAGGAGTGAGTGTAAGCGGAGGCCATCGGACACTCGGCTGTTCGGAGAAAGCCGGCGGTAGTTGGGAGGAGAGCGGAGATAGCAGAATAGAGCCGACCAGAGAGAGCGAGGAGAACACCTCACGGAGACCCCGCAGAAGCCGAGACGTGGCCCCCCGCCCCCCCTCAGGAGGAGAGAGATGAGAGAAAAGAAAAAAAATTATGAATGGTATGCATCTTGTAACATATAATGTAAGAGGCTTGAATTCCCCAGAAAAAAAAGACATATGGTGTTAAGAGAACTGGAAAGATACTCTGCAGAAATAATATTCCTACAAGAGACAGGTATAGCACAGGATACAAATACTAAACTATATATTTAAGGGCCATTCTAACATGGTTTTATGGATATTCTCCAAATAAAAGGGCAAAAGGAGTAGCCATTTGAATAGGAAAAAAGGTTTGTTTTATTCTGGAGGAGAGATAGATAGACCCAGAGGGCCCCTTTCTTTTTTTGAGGTGCGTTCTACAGGGAAAGAAGTATACGTTGGCAAATATACACTGCCCCGACAAACACCAAAAAAAATATCTAAATGGGATCCTGAATGCCTTAATGGATTTCAAACAAGGTTACCTAATTCTGGCTGGGGATTTAAATTTCTCAATGGACCACAAACTGGATAGTACGTCTGGTGCACTGAACAGGGAAAAAAAACAATTAAAATTGGTTAAGGAAAAAATACATAATCACCAGCTTGTCGATGTTTGGAGAATACAACATCCAAGCACAAAAGATTATACATATCATTCGACAGTGCACGACATGTACTCCAGGTTGGACTATATACTCATGGACCATGGAATATTGGAGTATGTAGTAGAAACCTCAATTGGAATAACATCGATTTCAGATCATGCATCGGTAATGATGAAGATGAGGTTTAATGAGACAGAATATAGGAAGGGTTCACAGAGGTTAAATGAAGACCTCATAGAAGACACGGAAGTAGGAAAGATAATAATAAACAAAATTTAACAATATTTTACGACCAAAGAGACGCCAGAACTAACAAAGGCAACAATTTGGGAAGCCCACAAGGTATAAATCAAGGGGAAATTGATCTCTATCGGTACAGGAAAAAAGGAGAGAGCAAACAATATGAAAAACATAATAAAATAATTATATGAACTAGAACAAAGGCATAAAATGCAATTAGACACGGCAGTCCATCAGGCACTAATTATAAAAAGAGATCAACTAAAGGATTTAATGGAACAGGAAACAAGAAAAGTATTTAATAGTGTTGCAAAGGAAAGATATAAATGGGGAAACAAGCCTGGGAAATATTTTGCAAAAACCTTAAACAAAAAAACTTTAAATTATATAGAGAAGATAAAAAATGAGAAAGGAGAGATGATACATAAAACACCAGATATTGCAAAGGATTTTCAAACGTATTACAGTGCATTATATGCGGTTAGAAACAAAGAGACACGAAAGGAGGACGAAATAAGAAAACAAAAAATACAGGAATTTAGCGAGCGCCAATTTACTGAAAATTACAGCAGAAAGATAAGGCCCTAGACGAACCAATCACACAGGAAGAAATTAGAAAGGCTTTAAAGGTAACACCATCAGGGATTTACGATTAAATAATATAAAAAATTTAAAGAACAATTAGTGCCAAAAATCTGTGATTACTTGAATAAAATAGGGGAGAATGAAGAAATAAGAAGAGAATCTCTGCTGGCTCATATTACAGTAATACCTAAGGAGGGAAAGGATAGAACTATCTGTTCCAATTATCGTCTCATAGCTTTGCTAAACACAGATACAAAGCCAGAATCGATAAATGTATACCAGTTGCATAATTACATCTAATTCAACCATAAAAATAAATAAATAAAATAAAAAATAATATCAAACAATCCCATATACCCAATCTTATACCCACAGTTGATCCAGATGAAGGCGAAAAACCCCAGAAAAGCATGATCCAGATTGCTACAGAAGGGGGGGAAAATCCTTCCTGACCACCCTGAGGCAATTGAATTTTCCCTGAATCAACTTTACCTATAAATGTCAGTACCCAGTTATATTATGTACATTTAGGAAAGAATCCAGGTCTTTCTTAAAGCAATCCACTGAGCTTGCCAGAACCACCTCTGGAGGGAGTCTATGCCACATTTTTACAGCTCTTACTGTGAAGAAACCTTTCCATATTTGGAGATGAAATCTATTTTCCTCTAGGCGTAAAGAGTGCCCCCTTGTCCTCTGTTTTGACCGTAAAGTGAATAACTCAACACCAAGTTCACTATATGGACCCCTTATTTATTTGTACATGTTGATCAAATCCCCCCTTAATCTCCTCTTCTCAAGAGAATAAATTCAGTTCCTCTAATCTTTCCTCATAGCTGAGCTCCTTCATGCCTCTTATCAGTTTGGTTGCCCTTCTCTGCACTTTCTCCAGTTCCCCGATATCCTTTTTAATAACTGGTACCCAAAACTGAACTGCATATTCCAGATGAGGTCTTACTAATGATTTGTACAGGGGCAAAATTATCTCTCTCTCTCTGGAGTCCATACCTCTCTTAATACAAGAAAGGACTTTGCTTGCTTTGGAAACCGCAGCTTGGCATTGCATGCTATCATTGAGCTTATGATCTACCAAAAACCCCAGATCCTTCTTCACTATGGATTCCCCCAGTTGTACTCCCCCATAGGTAGGTGGGATGGTCAGGTGTCCACACGCCTTTGGCCATATAGTGTAGTGTGTATCCTGATTCATACCGGGAAGAGAGGGCAGAGATACTAGCATAAGAACAATGTTAATGCTATTATAAAGCATAGGGGGTCCCCAGCGCTACTCCTGTCAATCGATGCGGAAAAAGCATTTGACAGGGTAGACTGGGGATTCATGATGGACACACTTCACTACCTGGACATGGGTCCAAGAATCATGTGCTGGATTAAAAACGTATATAACCACCCTATGGCTATGGTAAAGGTAGATGGAAGTATGTTGCCACCTTTGGAAATGTTTAATGGAACTAGACAGGAATGCCTGCTCTCACCACTCCATATGTGTTTATCACTGGAACCACTTTTGGCGATATTACAGAATAGTGTGGATATAGGAGGGGTGAGAGTGGGTGAAGAAGAACATAAGGTGGCGGCATACGCAGATGACATCTTATTATATGTAACCAAACCAAGGTTGAAACTGCCCAATGTAATGAGACAACTAAAAAAATATGGGGCACTCACAAACTTCAATATTAAGCCAATAAAAACAGAAATATTAAATATAGGAATAGATAAAAAAGAAGAACAAGCACTACAAAGGGAATTCCCATTTACGTGGGCAAGAAAAGAACTAACATACCTAGGAATCAAATTAACACCCACTTTAGAGAAGTTATATCAGGCGAATTACATCCCATTACTCAATGAAATTAAAACAGAGATTAAGAAAATTCCGACGAGACCTCTGTCATGGATAGGTAGGATAAATATGCTAAAAATGGTGATCCTACCAAAAATAGTATACAAGTTCCAAATGTTGCCGATAGCAATACCACAAAGTTTTTTGAGAACAATAAAAACCATGATGTTAAAATATATATGGCAAAACACAAAACCCAGAGTCAATTTTGCACTACTTAGTAGAAATAAAAAATATGGAGGTTTAGCAGCACCTGATGTAAAAAGATACTATAAAGCGGTTATAATAGCACTTTTGGTGGAATGGGCAAATCTTTACAGTGAAAAGAGTTAGGTGAAGATGTAAGATACTTTAAGCACGACACTATTGCAAAAAGATATTTGGCTACCACGGAAATTCAGAAAATTAGACACAGAATCACATGAACTGACTAGGAATGTATTTAAAATATGGGACACAATATATCGCCAGGGAAAATGGAAATATAATTCACCCTTAATCTCACTCACAGGTACTAATTTTTTTACCCCTGGGAAAGGGACACTTAAAACGCACAATTAAGATGTTATCGCACGCACAGAGCAGATTTTTTTACCCCTGGGGAAAGGGACACTTAAAACGCACAATTAAGATGTTATCGCATGCACAGAGCAGAATAAGAACACACCAGGAAATAAAGGTTATAAATGGGTGGCAGAAGATAATAGAGTGGGAATATTTACAGCTAAAATATTTTGTAAGTACACTACCCCAACCAATCAGGGATGGAAAGGAGATAAACCCATTAGAAAAAACTTTGTAATATAAAAACACTGTTAAAACATGGGATATCCCAAGTGTATGAAATCCTGACAGAGCTAGAGGGACGAGGACCACTACCCTTTATAAAAATATGGGAACAGGAAATGGGCATAAAACTGGAGGAAACACAAATAGAGAAAATTATAGGAGCAGCACATAATTATGCAACAGATATAAATACAAAAGAAGCAAATTATAAGTGCACAATGATACATATCTGGTGGAAATTCAAGAATATATAGAAGAGATAATGGCGGAGAAGATTTTAAATAACCCCTGGACCTGTCTGTTTCATGGTACAAATGACACAAAAAAACAATATGGCTACTTTCACACTGGGGCATTGAGGGTGTTGGCGGTAAAGTGCCGCTATTTTTAGGGGCCCTTTAGCGCCGTTTTTGCAGAGGTTTTCGGGCCGTTAGCGGGCCTCACCACTCCTACAGCACTGCAAAGTTGCTGCTTGCAGGACTTTTTTTTACCATCCTGCAAGCACATCACTCCAGTGTGAAAGCCCTCGGGCTTTCACACTGGAGAGAGAGGAGAGGCTCTTTACAGGCGTTATGCAGGCGCTATTTTTAGCGCTATATCGCCTGTAAAGCGCCTCAGTGTGAAAGCAGCCTTTAAGAAAACGTTAATCCCATTTCTATTGAACGCCGCAAAGGGACTATTACCAAAAAAATGGTTAAGTGTAGGAAAACCAAGTATAAAAGAGTGGTTGGAAAGAGTAGATTATACTTGTAAGATGAAATACCTAAGCAGCAGAGATGAGGGACTGGTAGAAAGATATAATGGGATCTGGGGAAGATGGCTGGCTTTTAAGTTGTCTGGGAAATTTGCAGAGGGGATGAAGGAGATGGTCAGTGGTAACTGAAATAAGAGAGATGGTAGAGAGCAGATCAGGGGGGGGGGGGGGGGGGGGCATGAGGGAGTAGTGAGGGGAAGGGGGGAAGAGAAGAGGAAAGGTAGAGAGAAAGAATAGGCAGGAAAATTGTGGGTGCTCGATGGATATGGAATGTATCTCTTGTGACTCTCTTTTTTCTTTGTAGTGTTGTTGTTTTTTTATATGTAATGGAAAACTAAATAAAGATTAAATAAAAATAAATACTAGTATGTAATGGCATCTGGAATCTTTCAATTTGATTGTAGACCTGTTGAGCATTATCAAAGTGTGTTTAATAGATGTTCCTTTCGACTACACTTTGAAAAAAGGGTAAATACCAGAATTTGGCCTTTTCTAAGCCTGTTTAAACCCCTTGTATCACAGAGCTCAAACTGGAAGAAGAAGTAGCACAAGGAGCACGTTGTAAATGCTGCAGTGAAATGTCCTAACAAGGAACATGCTGAGAGGAGGACAGAGCCCAATGACAAAAGCTGATCAGTCCAAAAAGAGTGGATGGATAGAAATACAAATCCTTTAGCAGGTAAAATACAGTCAGGTCCATAAATATTGGGACAGCAACACAATTCTAATCTTTTTGGCTCTATACAGGGGGTCTCCGACTTATGAACGCCCAACTTACGAACTACTCCTACTTACGAACAGGGCGCTGCGGGGACCCTCTGCCGTTCTGCGCGGACCATCTGCCGCTCTGCATTCGACGGAACATCAGAAATGTCCGCAATTGTCGTTCTGCGCATGCGCGGCCAACTTACGAACATTTCCGGATTACAAACAGGAACTCGGGGACCCCCTGTACACCACCACAATGGATTTGAAATTAAACTAACAAGATGCGCTTTGACTGCAGACTTTCAGCTTTAATTTGAGGGTATTTACATCCAAATCAGGTGTGGGAATTACAACAGTTTGTATATGTGCCTCCCACTTTTTAAGGGACCAAAAGTAATGGGACAATTGGCTGCTCAGCTGTTCCATGGCCAGGTGTGTGTTATTCCCTCATTATCCCATTTACAAGAATCAGATAAAAGGTCCAGAGCTAATTTCAAGTGTGCTATTTGCATTTGGAATCTGTTGCTGTCAACTCTCAATATGAGATCCAAAGAGCTGTCACTATCAGTGAAGCAAGCCATCATTAGGCTGAAAAAACAAAACAAACCCATCAGAGAGATAGCAAAAAAATTAGGTGTGGCCAAATCAACTGTTTGGAACATCCTTAAAAAGAAAGAATGCACCAGTGAGCTCAGCAACACCAAAAGACCCGGAAGACCACGGAAAACAACTGTGGTGGATGACCGAAGAATTCTTTCCCTGGTGAAGAAAACACCCTTCACAACAGTTGGCCAGATCAAGAACACTCTCCTGGAGGTAGGTGTATGTGTGTCAAAGTCAACAATCAAGAGAAGACTTCACCAGAGTGAATACAGAGGGTTCACCACAAAATATAAACCATTGGTGAGCCCCAAAAACAGGAAGGCCAGATTAGAGTTTGCCAAACAACATCTAAAAAAGCCTTCACAGTTCTGGAACAACATCCTATGGACAGATGAGACCAAGATCAACTTGTACCAGAGTGATGGGTAGAGAAGAGTATGGAGAAAGAAAGGAACTGCTCAAGATCCAAAGCATACCTCCTCATCAGTGAAGCATGGTGGTGGTAGTGTCATGGCATGGGCATGCATGGCTGCCAATGGAACTAGTTCTCTTGTATTTATTGATGATGTGACTGCTGACAAAAGCAGCAGGATGAATTTTGAAGTGTTTAGGGCAATATTATCTGCTCATATTCAGCAAAATGCTTCAGAACTCATTGGACGGCGCTTCACAGTGCAGATGGACAATGACCCGAAGCATACTACGAAAGCAACCAGAGTTTTTTAAGGGAAAGAAGTGCAATATTAATTATCGATGAAACAGAGTGTGTATTGGACTGCTTAGAGTGGATGATGTCAAAGCTAGAGCACAGAGCCTTAAAAAAATTATCTTAGTTCCTTCTCTATAAATTGCTCTCACGCCCACAAGACTTACTTGTCATACACAATTTATACATCAAAACGTAGGTATTTTTGTCTAGTTCCAGGCAATGTGCTCAGTTTTGTGATACGCCTTTGGCTGGTTGAGCTTTCATTGACTGTCCTGTATAAAATTCTTCACATTTCCCAGTGAAACGCACAGCCAACTTCTTATTTAAAGCGCTGACATGCCCACATTTGTAAGTTTATCAACATAAATTTTATATTTTATACCGATACGTTCACAAAGGCCTTGTGTCTCTAACAGTGAAGTCGCTGTTTTCATAGCATGTACTGTTGTGGATTTATTAAGGCTTGTTTGAAGACTTCTCTCACACTGTCTCTCACTCATTAGGTGTGGGGATTAATGATCAAAAAGCTTTTCAAAAAACCTTTAAATATTCCACATCTTTCATACATTAGTGGTGTTGTTAAACTTTTTTAATGAAATTCATGTTTATTTTAAAACCGTTCCTGCTTTTCCAACTATTCTCACTTCTTCAACCTTTTCCTACAGATTTAAGCTATTCATCCAGTTAACTTTAGCAATTCAGCTATTCAGCATTCCCACTCATTTTCTCCAGGAAATGCATTTTCTAGTTTTATCACATTCTTTCTCGGTATCTCTCTCTCTCTCTCTCTCTCTCGCCTTTTTCTCCCCAATCTCTCTTTCTCCCTCTTGCTTTTATTCTCTTTCCTTCTCTCACTCATTCTTTCTCTTTTACTTTCTCTCTGGTTACCTCTCCCTCAAATTCTATTTTTAATTTAGTTTGCTCCTATTTCTCCCTATCATTCTTTCTTTATCTCTTGTTTGCTCTCTTTCTATCCCTTTCTCTCTTTTCCTCATTTATCTCACTCTCTATTTCATTTTCTCCATCTCTTTCTCTCTTATTACTACATATACCTCCTTACCATTTCCTATGTCTGCTATATTTCTCCCCATCTTTTCCCTGTTGGTCTGTCCATCCACACTTTTTTGTACTGGTTCACTTTAAACTCTTAAATTTTTAGAATGCTGACGGTATTTGAAGATACACTGAAACCAGTAATGGTCACAGGCTACCCAGGGTGAGATGCTGATTTTCTTACCGCTCCTAAAGTCAACCTCCTACACAGTAACCTTTACCTCATCCCCTGCTCCCATACAGCAATGAATACAATGGGGCTGATTTACTAAGATGAATGCACTGCGCCGGTTCATACCATAATTGGTGCGCCAGATAAATTATTAAGTGGGCGTATGAACCGGCGCACACATAAGCGCAACACATAATATACTGGCGCACCGCGATAATAGTATGCCATTGATAATAGCGCACGCCGTTATCATTAACAGTCCATTCACACAGGGGCAACACAACTTCCAGCGCGACTTTACAACACGACTTGGGGCGACTTTACAACACGACTTGGGGCGACTTACAACACGACTTGGGGCGACTTACAACACGACTTTATGTCGCCCCCAGGCCAGACGACTTTAATTTAAAAAAAAAACGGCATGGGTTCCCCTCCAAGAGCATACCAGGCCCTTCAGGCGCCAAAAAAAAAAAATGGTGTGGCGGTCCACCTCAAAATCCAAACCAGGCCCTTTAGGTCTGGCATGGATTTTAAAGGGAATCCTGCGCCAAAAAAAATAGCGTGGGGGTCCCCCTCAAAATCCATACCAGACCCTTATCCGAGCACGCAACCTGACAGGCCGAAGGAAAAGGGGGGGCGAGAGAGCGCCCCCCCTCCTGAACCATACCAGGCCACATGCCCTCAACATTGGGATTATGCTTTGGGGTCCCCCCCAAAGCACCTTGTCCCCATGTTGATGAGGACAAGGGCCTCATCCCCACAACCCTGGCCGGTGGTTGTGGGGGTCTGTGGCCAGGGGGCTTATCGTAATCTGGAAGCCCCCTTTAACAAGGGGTCCCCCAGATCCCGGCCTCCCCCCTGTGTGAAATGGTAAGGGGGTACAAAAATGCCCCTACCATTTCACCAAAAAAGTGACAAAAGTGTTAAAAATGACAGGAGACGGTCTTTGACAAGTCTTTTATTAAAGTCTTCTTTCATCTTCTTTCTTCTGGTCTTCTTCCTTCTTCCTTTCTTCATCCTTCGGTTTCTTCATCTTCTTCCTCCATCTTCTTCTTCCTCCGATCTGATTCTTCTTGCTCCGGTGTTCTCGTCCGGCATCTTCCTCCACGGCGTCTCTTCTTCGTTATCGGGCCGCTCCGCGCAATGGGAGGCTCCCGCTGTGTGGCGCTTCTCTTCTTCTGACAGGTCTTATATAACGGAGGCCGGGGTCACCCGGTGACCCCGCCCCCTCTGACGCACGGTTCCATGCATCAGAGGGGGGCGGGGTCACCGGGTGGCCCGGCCTCCTTTATATAAGACCTGTCAGAAGAAAGTCAAGTTGAGAGGTGCGCCTGTTCAACTTATGCAAATGAACCTACGTGGCTTGACATTTACTAATATTTTGCTGGCGCAGTGAACCAGAGCACTTGAACGGGCGCAAATGCCGCATGCGCATGCGCAGTACATAAATTGACCTAGCGCAGTTCCAAGTGTATTTGCAGGCGCAGCAAGCTTGCTCAGAGAAAGTTAATTTTCCGTTTTATTTTGGGCATATTTGTTACTTGGACAGTCATATCTATACTTCCTCACATCACCCACATCACCCCCATAATATTGGCACTTCCAGCTTCTTTTAATTCTGAGTTAAAGAATGCTCTATAGCGGCGCACAGATCGCGGCCGCTCGTGCCCTGGCAAGATAATAGTAAATGGGGAATTGCGCTGTGTTACAGGCGCAAATGCTTTGTGAATACGAAAACCGCCGTCGCAACTCACGGCGCAAATGCTTTGTAAATCAGCCCCTATGTGTATGTAGGATAATAGGATATGTGAAGTTCTCTATCTTGCTAAAGAGCAGAGAAACGCAGATCTAAAATATATTTGAAATAGTGTCTGGCATTAAAATTCTTCAGCAGTCTATTTCAGTCCATACAAACCAAGCATACTACAATGAAATACTTAAAGGAGAAGTCCAGCCTAAGTATGAATCTGCAGTAACCCCTTTTCCCTTACTTCTTTTTTAATGCTCTTCCTCTGCTGTCACACTTTTCCTCTGAGTGTCCCTGTACTTCATGCTTCAGCACCCAGCCGAAAAAACACTGCCCCATACAGATATTCATTCCTTTTCTGCCTTATATGATAAGAGGCAGATGTATACATCAATCGTTTTACAAGTTGTAGTCCAGTGATCCAATCCAATCAGAGGGCTTAGGTGAGACCTCCCTCTATGTAGTAGATCACTGAACTCTCTTTAGGTGGCTGATTACTGTGCTCCCCCTATGTGGTTAATTACTGCGCTCCCCCTATGTGGCTGATCACTGCACTCCCTCTATTTGGCTGATAAGTGTGCCCCACTTTTGGTGGTTAATCCTATATATGACTATATATGACTGATCACTGCACTCCTTCTATAGTATGTGGCTGATCGCTGATCACTGTGCTCCCTCTATGTAGCTTTTCACTGTGCTCCCTCTATGTAGTTGATCACTGTGCTCCCTCTATGTAGCTAATCACTGTGCTCCCTCTATGTAGTTGATTACTGTGCTCCCTCTGTAAAGTCGATCACTGTGCTCCCTCTATGCTACTAATCACTATGCTCCCTCTGTGGCATAGACAGGAAGAGGAAGGCTTGGCCTGACAGTGGGTCATGGGTCTTGTAGTTTTATTTGGCACACAACATTAGTTCAGCCTAAAAAAAATGCAGCCTGGTAGAAAGAATATTGCTTGTCATATAATGATAAATTACATTGTGCTTACCTTTTACTTTCTGTAATCAGTTCTTTTATCCCTAACATAAAGTAACATAAATCTGAAAGTATGAAAACTTAAATCTCTCCAGGAATTAATTTACATTTCAAATATTTTTCAACTGTTCCCAATGATACCATATGTGCCTTTCTTTAAATAGTACTTAATAAGTACTTAGTTATTCAAGTTTAATGAAATGTTTATGAGCTTTTAGATTGGTATATCAGTCATTTGGTTGACAGAAATGACGTGCAGTTTCAGTTATTTCTAAAAGTTTAGTCTCCCTTCTGTTACACAATTGTAGAATTCAGTATATTTTGTGCTTATGTCTCTCACTGACATAACCGTGTGGTAAAGTTTGCATTTTTCTACATGTGTGTGGCTGTTCCTCCTTCTTCCCATTGGTAATTAGAGTTGTAGGCTATATATCTTGGACACTAATTGTTTCATTTTCTTCTATTATTCTTGGATACTAATTGATGTGGAATTAAAGATGAATTCCAGGCATGGTACATTTTTTCTTAGGCTATATACCTAGCTGGATCAACGTAACTATCTGGCTGAAGCACCTGGAAGCTGGAAATCACTGAAGTGGACACTACTGCTTCAATGATCTCCATTTACTTATGTCATGAGTTCCATTCAGAGAATGCTTTGCATTTTCTGAATGAATGCAAAGCATTCTCTGATTGGATGAGGAGAAGAGTGTGACATCACTACTACACCTCTGCACCTCGTCATCATAGAATGCTTTGCATGCATTGAGAAAACGCATTACATTTTCTCAATGGTGCATGTGTCATGCAGCTGACCTTGTGTATTCAGAATGCATCAGGCCAGCCACTCAGCTTTGGACCCGGAAGCAAGTAGAGATCGCTGTTCACTTCAGTGATTTCCAGCCTCCAGGGGTATCAGCCAGGTATAGTAAAAACATAATTTCATTGGCCGAAGCATCTGTAATTTAAACTTTTAGTTATAATTAGTCATACCATCTGTATGTCAATACTTTATTTTATGCTTTTCATTTTTTACACAATCTGTAAACTACTGTGACATATTTTAAAAGAAATGCATCATTATTAGTGATGGGAAAAATTGCCTGGGTTTAGTTTATTAATTCATCAAGGGTTTGGTGAATTTTGCTTGAAATTTGGCAAATAGAACATGGATGTGAATCCCCGAATCTTATCATTAAAATCTGGCCATTCTTAGGGACGTGACTTGACCGCTGTGAGAGATGGCCTCTTGAGTCCCTGCTCTCCCATGGGACTCACAATAGCCCTCAGCATGGACAACTGCTGCTCTCACCTCCACCACAGAGGACAACACTCAGGGATCCCAACAGGATGTGTCCCATTAGAAGAACTGGACACCTGGACTGTGATAATTTAGAGAATAAATTGGGTACAAATTGTTAAAGCACATAATACAGTTTGTGGATACCCAGGATGAACACAAAAAGGAACTCCAACAGTTAAAGCTACTGACATATAATCACATATAATCACACACATAGGTTGGACTTGATGGACTTGTGTCTTTTTTCAACCTCACCTACTATGTAACTATGTACAGCTTAACATTTCTAACGTAGAGGACTGCTCCAGGCAGAATAACATAAAGTTTTGGGGTATCCCAGAATCTGTCAAACCCAACAAACTTGTACCCTATCTCCAACAGCCTTTCCCTAAGATCATTCCTAATCTCTCCCTGCATCATGCAGTTATTTATAGAGCTCATAGGAGTCTTTAACCCAAACATGTACCTGTTATCACTAGTAATGCGTTAGCTTGAGTACACTTCTATCAGGTAAGGAGCAACTCCTCAAGGCTGCCAGGGTCACCCTCACACTACCTGAGCCATACACCAATGTCTCTCTCTCTTTAATGACATTTCACCAACCTCTGCACAGAAATGCAAAGTATTTGAGCAAATTACCACTGTCTTTAGGGAATGCACTATCCCCTACAAATGAGATTTTCCAATGAAACTCCTGAAGACCTATCAAAACCAACTGGTCCCTTTCCTGACTCCTAAGGATGGTACCAAGCATCTACATAACTGGGGCTTCATCTCTGCTTCTCCTCCTGCTTCCTCACGACACAGCTCCTCACAAAGGGTCTCCGATCCCTGGGTTACTGTAAGCAAGGCCTAAACTGGATACATACCTCTCTTAAGCCCCATACACACGGTCGGATTTTCCGATGGATTCTGTCCTATCAGACAATGTTGTCGGAAATTCCGACCGTGTGTAGGCACCATCGGACAGTTTCCATCGGATTGTCCGACGGACAAAATCCTATCTCCTGCTGGATAGAGTTTTTGACAACAAAGTCCGATCACACCAAATCCGATCGTGTGTAGCGAATTCCGACGGACAAAGTGCTACACATGCTCAGATCACATTACAAGACCAAAGCTATTGGCTACTAGCCTCTACGTAGTCCCGTCGTAGGCAACAAACGTCACCACGTTCAGAATGATCGGAGTTTCCGACAACTTTGTCCGACCGTGTGTACGCAAAACCAACATCGGACAAAGTATGACAGACATGATCCGACGGACCTGGTCCTCGGATAATCCGCGCGTGTGTATGGGGCTTAAGATGTGAAAGACTCATGCTTTTCAAGCAGTCTCCCTCTGCTCATATGCAACTCCACAGTATAGCCTCTTTTCTATCCTACCTCACTCTGAGATTAATGTGTGCTATGCATACTGACAAAATTCTTTAGTTCTGTTTGTTTATTTTGTGTTATTTGTTTGCCATGTTTATGTTATTTGGTTTTGTTGTAGTCATTTCATTATCACTGCCTACGTGCAGAGGTGTATTTATTCTTGCTGTTATATTTGGTAAGGCCCTTTTCCATCTCCTGCCAGCATCTAATATGCCAACCCATCATAGCTTTAACAATTACCACTATAAATGCTAAAGGAATTAATAGCCCATATAAATGGGCAATGTTATAGAAGGAGGCATTAGCCCAAAAGCTTGGATATTTTATGCATTCAAGAAACACATTTTGCACAGCATAAAGGACCTCAGTCCCACCATAAACTTTTCCCTTATTGTTTTTTCACTAACGTCAACAAGAAAGCCATGGAGGTTATGATAGCAGTGTGCAATTCAGTAGTCTTTCAATTACAACATTTTGAAGCTGATCCCACAGTCAGGTTTCTTATATTTGAGGCTTCTTTTAATAACTGCCTCCTGGTTATCGTTAACTTATATGCTCCCAACTCTTACCAAAATCATTTCTATAAAAACATAATAGGTAAAATACAGCACTTCCAGAAAGACTGCATAATCATCTGTGGGGATTTCCACAGCACTATTGATTATACTCTTGGCTCTTCTAACCCCCTCAGGAAACTCTCCTCAGTGCACTCAGCCCTTCTTCACCCAGAAGAACGTTATGTTCTATGGCGCTGCCTGCATGGTACAAAAAGGACTATATGTTTTACTCACATACAAAAAGTGTTACCCCAGGATAGAAACAAATGTACTATCACATTGGCCTTATCACATGGTCTGACCATGCTCCAGTCTCCACTACACTTTTCTCAAGCCCTCTCCCTTAGGCCCCTTTCACACCGGGGCGTTTTTCATGCGGTACAGCGCTAAAAATAGCGCCTGTTCACCGCCTGAAAAAATCCGGCCCCTTTAACTCCAGTGTGAAAGCCGGCGGGCTTTCACACTGGAGCGGTGCGCTAGCAGGACGGCAAAAAAAGTCCTGCTAGCAGCATCTTATGAGCGGTATAGAAGCGGTGTGTTCACCGCTCCTATACCGCTCCTTCCCATTGATTTGAATGGGAAACCGCGGTAAAACCGCGGCAATACCGCCGCAAAGCGCCGCTACGGCGGTGCTCTGCGGGGGTGTTTAACCCGTTTTTCGGCCGCTCGCGGGGGGTAAAACCGCACCGCGAGCGGCCGAATACCGCTGTTAAAACGACGGTAAAGCAGCGCTAAATATAGCGCTGCTTTACCGTCACCACGGCTCCCTGCCCCAGTGTGAAAGGGGCCTTATGGAAAAGGAATTCATCCTTTCTTAGTCATCCACGCTACCAGGAGCAGATCGAAACTGAGATTGAGACTTTCACTGATTCAGTTTCTAATGTTACCACTCTTTGGAATGTCATACATGAGGGTGTCTTTGTATTAGTTAGATTAGTGCTTATGAGACAAAGGTACACAATGAGGCAGTTGCCTGCATCATTGATCATATCCACACATTGGAACATAGCAATAATTTATCAACTAACCACTGTGATTTGGTGGAATTATGAAAGAGACAAACTTAGCTCATAATTTACGAAAGGGATTAGACTTTTATATTAAATGTCTCTATTTCAATTGGTACTCACAAGGCAATAAGCCTTCTTGGCTAAACAAGTCAAATGTTAGATCGCTGCAGCCAAAATTCCTTACTTAAGGGATTCTCAGGGTAAAGGGTTATGCAGTCCTCAGGACATTGCTAATTGTTTTAGCACCTAGCTTGGGGACCACTAATGTTGCGACAGTGGCGGAAAAAGTGCAGTGAGGTATGTAGTCTTCCTATGGAAGTAGTGATGAGTAGCAGGTGCGTCACCAGAGTGGGCCTGGTAGCTGGAACAGCAGATGTCAGCAGGAACAGCAGACCCTGGGCTGGCAGACAACAAGCAGCAGTAGACAGGGGCTAATAGCAGGTTCAGGAAGACTGGTCGCTTACAGTAGAGGAAGCTCCAGTGGGAGCTAGACAGGTGCAAGTAGGGCAGATAAACAACTGGATACATGGTCAGACAAGCCAGGTTAGCAACAGATACAGGCAGAGGTTGGCAATATGAGATCAGGCAGATGGGCAGAAGGGTGAGCAAAGTTCAGCCAAGGTCAAGGCAGGTAGCGTTCAAGTAAAGTCAGAAGCAAGCAAGGTCAAACACAAGGACTAAACTGTGCATGGGTGCCCAAGCCTTCATAGTCATTGCTAAGAGCTTGCACGTCACAGTGGCTACAGGGAGGCACTGTATGGCAGCGGAGTCACTCTATAGCCAGTTATCCCATCTGCATAGACCTTAAAGATTGTGCTGCTGCACACAGGCTGCAAAAACAAAGGGGACAGCAACAATAACAGGACATGAGGCATGTTGTGTAGCCAGGTACTTAGTTGGCCAGAGGGAGCACCTATAAAGACACAGCGCTGCAACTGCTTTCTGAGCCAATACAAGACTCATGCTGGCTTTCAGTGCCGTTCAGCATCCATCCAACTGAGGATGCTGGTGGGAATTGAGGACTTTAGACTTTAATGTAGGCTGTACTGAACTGTGGTAAATGTCTTGGAAGAGGATCTTGCATAAAAGTAAATGGAGTGTTGGACTAAAACAACCCGATATAGACTCTTAATAGGAGAAAGGAGCTGAAGTGGTGAAAACTACCTTTTGCTGGAGGAGACCGCAGAGTACACATCTCCAGTGCTTTGTGTACTCATCAACTGTAGTCTAAGGACTCGAGTGCTGAAGACAGGAGCACTGAGGACCAGAGTCACCCTGAGTACAGAGCCGTAAGAGGTGCTGACAGCCAAGTGTCCAGATCAGAGTTCACTGCGTGCCTGCGACTGGCGAGGGGCTGCTTGCAGTGTTTGATATTACTGCTTCTAGCCTACTGAGAAAGAAAGGGACTGACTGTCCATCTAGTAGCCTTAAATCACTGTGTGTTGAGTTTTAAAGGGACTGTACTTCTGTGCACCACCTTAAAGACTGGGCCCCACTGATTAACTGTCTGAACATTGCAATTCAGGAGCCACATACTTGCCAACTGCTCTACAGAAACCCCGAACTGAGCTACTAATACTCAGAGTTACCTCTCCTGGGTTATACACTGTATACAGTGATGTGAAAAAGTGTTTGCCCCCTTCCTCATTTCCTGTTCCTTTGCATGTTTGTCACACTTAAGTGTTTCGGAACATCAAACCAATTTAAACAATAGTCAAGGACCACACAAGTAAACACAAAATGCAATTTGTAAATGAAGGTGTTTATTATTAAAGGTGAAAAAAAATCCAAACCATCATGGCCCTGTGTGAAAAAGTGATTGCCCCCCTTGTTAAAACATACTATAACTGTGGTTGTCCACACCTGAGTTCAATTTCTCTAGCCACACCCAGGCCTGATTATTGCCACACCTGTTCACAATCAAGGCATCACTTAAATAGGAGCTGCTTGACACAGTAAGGTCCACCAGAAGATCCTTAAAAGCTACACATCATGCCGAGACCCAAAGAAATTCAGGAACAATTGAGAAAGAAAGTAATTGAGATCTATCAGTCTGGAAAGGGTTATAAAGCCATTTCCAAAGCTTTGGGAATCCAGCGAACCACAGTGAGAGCCATTATCCACAAATGGCGAAGACATGGAACAGTGGTGAACCTTCCCAGGAGTGGCCGGCCGCCCAAAATGACCCCAAGAGCGCAGCGACGACTCATCCAAGAGGTCACAAAAGACCCCACAACAATGTCCAAGGAACTGCAGGCCTCACTTGCCTCAGTTGAGGTCAGCGTTCATGCCTCCACCATCAGGAAAAGACTGGGCAAAAATGGCCTGCATGGCAGAGTTCCAAGGAGAAAACCACTGCTGAGCAAAAAGAACATCAAAGCTCGTCTCAATTTCTCCACAACACATCTTGATGATCCCCAAGACTTTTGGGACAACATTCTGTGGACCGATGAGACAAAAGTGGAACTCTTTGGAAGGTGTGTGTCCAAGTATATCTGGCGTAGAAGGAACACTGCATTTCAGAAAAAGAACATTATACCAACAGTAAAATATGGTGGTGGTAGTGTGATGGTCTGGGGCTGTTTTGCTGCTTCAGGACCTGGAAGACTTGCCGTGATAAAAGGAACTATGAATTCTGCTGTCTACCAAGAGATCCTGAAGGAGAATGTCCGACCATCTGTTCGTGTACTCAAGCTGAAACGAACTTGGGTTCTGCAGCAGGACAATGATCCTAAACACACCAGCAAGTCCACCACCGAATGGCTGAAGAAAAACAAAATGAAGACTTTGGAGTGGCCTAGCCAAAGTCCTGACCTGAATCCTATTGAGATGTTGTGGTATGACCTTAAAAAGGCCCTTCATGCTCGAAAACCCTCTAATGTAACTGAATTAGGACAATTCTGCAAAGATGAGTGGGCCAAAATTCCTCCAGGACGCTGTAAAAGCCTCATTGCACGTTATCGCAAACGCTTGGTTGCAGTTGTTGCTGCTAAGGGTGGCCCAACCAGTTATTAGGTTTAGGGGGCAATCACTTTTTCACACAGGGCCATGATGGTTTGGATTTTTTTTCACCTTTAATAATAAACACATTCATTTACAAATTGCATTTTGTGTTTACTTGTGTTGTCCTTGACTATTGTTTAAATTGGTTTGATGTTCCGAAACACTTAAGTGTGACAAACATGCAAAGGAACAGGAAATGAGGAAGGGGGCAAACACTTTTTCACACCACTGTATAAATATAAAATGATGTTGCACTATCATATAAAATATTGAAATTTATATAAATGAAAGACCAGAACCCCAAAGTCAATTTAGTGACGAAATGTGCAAAGTCCTTCAATTCCGTAGACCCTGAAAGGTCTGTGGATCTGGTAAGAAGACAATCTTGCCTTACTAGTCCACTGGGTGTTGCACTGAATTGGAGGACTTTGCACATTTCATCACTAAATGGACTTTGGTGTTCTGGTGTTTCATTTAATTTAATTTCAATATTTTATTTCATGATAGTGCAACACTGTTTTATATTTATATTTAGATGTTGCTGTGTACAATATTGTGAGTGCTGCTGTCCATCTGATCAATTTTGGTTGTCACAATTTAATTTGAATTATTTATACACTAATGCCGCGTACACACGATCAGACTTTCCGGCGGGATTGTCCGCCGGACAATCCGACCGTGTGTGGGGCTCCAGCGGACTTTTTGTTCCCAAAAGTCCGGCGGACTTAGTTTGAAGTTTTGACTTAAAATTCTGCCGTCTGTGTGCTAGTCCGCAGGACTTTTGAAATGAACGGACTTGCCGACACACGTTGTAAAGTCCGTTCATTCTGAACATGACTCCAGGTAGACGGGACTAGGGAAGGAAGTCAATGCCACCGCCTCAATGCCACCGGAGAATTCTGAGACTGTGGCATCATATGGGGCGGGGTCACCATGTTACATGAGACGGTGGCCCCGCCCCCTGTCCCTATATAACTGGCAGCGCAACACGTCTGAGCCATTAGAAGAGGAGACAGCGACGAGTAAACATCGGAAGAAGAAAGAAGAACAAGAAGCAGAAAAAGAAGCAGAAGGCAACAGCGACGGCGACAGAAGCCCTGGCCACTGCTAGTAAAAGAGCTGGAAGAAGAAAGCGGAGGCCCGGCAAGAAGAACAGAAGAGCGGGACAAGACCCCGAAGTCGGAACAAGACCCCCAGATGACAGCGGCGATGAAGGAGAAAGTAGGGCTCCGTTGCTAGTAAAAGAGCTAGCAGAAGATAGCGGAGGAGTCCGGCGAGAAGACAGAAGAAGACCCCCGGAACTGTGCAATAAAGTATTTTAAAAAATTGTGTTGTTTTTTTTTTTTATTTACACTTTTTTCCATTAGGTGAATGGGTAGGGGTACATCGTACCCCATACTCATTCACATAGGGTGGGGGCCGGGATCTGGGGGCCCCCTTATTAAAGGGGGCTCCCGGATTCCGATAAGCCCCCGCCCGCAGACTCCGACAACCAACGGCCAGGGTTGTCGAGAAGAGGCCCTTGTCCTCATCAACATGGGGAAAGGTGCTTTGGGGTGTGGGGGGGGGGCTGCAGGTCCCCCCTTTCCCCAGGGCACCCCCCATGTTGAGGGCACGCGACCTGGTACGGCTCAGGAGGGGGGGGGGCGCTCGCTCGTCCCCACCCCCGTCCCCACCCCCTTTCCTGACCGGCCGGGCTGCGTGCTCGGATAAGGGTCTGATATGGATATGGGGGGGACCCCCACGCCGATTTTTCGGCGTAGGGATTCCCCTTCAAATCCATACCAGGTGACGGGGCTAGCGAGGTCTCAATGTCGCCGATCGAGGCGGCGGCATTCCCTTCCTTCGCTAGTCCCTTCTACCTGGAGTCACGTTATAAATGAACGGACTTTACTCCGTGTGTGAGCAAGTCCGTTCATTTCAAAAGCCCCGCGGACTTTCGCCAAAATTCCGGCGGACAATCCGATTGTCCGCCGTAAAAGTCCGGGCGTGTGGGGGCAAGTCCACACGTTCGGAAAGTCCAGCGGACCTCCGCTGGAAAGTTCAGTCCGGCCGAAAAAGTCTGATCGTGTGTACGTGGCATAAGAGCATTTTTTTCTATTATATATACAGAGTGCATACTGAGACGTTTACTGATTAGTGACTGAAGAGAAATTACTGTGGGACAATTCATCACTGTTGATACTGTTCATTACTGATGCTGTTTATTGCTAGGGTAATCTTGCTTTAGTAATATGGTGATTTAGACTAAACTGCTACAACCTAGTAATTACGTCATTTAGCTTACTGTGTGCAAAAAGTTTATTCTACCTGTTCATATATATTTGTGGATTGCTTTTTACTTTTGTCAAACATGTTATGCTTGCTTTACTTACAAATTATAGGCGGTCCCGGGTTACAAACAAGAGAGGGTCTGTAGGTTTGTTCTTAAGTTGAATCTGTTTGTAAGTTGGAACAGGTACATTTTTTAAGTGTAGCTCCAGCCAAAAAAAATATTTTTAATAGCATAGGGAAGGGTTAGCACCCCTGTAACGTTTGTTTTCCTGTCTGTGCCCCTGTTCAGAAGATTACACCACACTTTCTGTCCCAATGACAATTGGATTTTGAAAATGTTGGGTTGTTGTGGAAACAAGCCTTGGTAATAAAGCTTCAGTGGAGGTACCTTTTTCCCATAATAACAAAATTTCCCTTGCTAGGGGTAGATTTCCTCTCACTTCCTGTTGTCTCCTTCTTTTTGTAAGTAGGAGTCATTTGTAAATCGGATGTTTGTAACCCGGGGACCGCCTGTAGTAGCCCAGTGCTTATATCCTGATACCCTAACAAAGTGGTTTGTAGGATACTAATAATTTTGCTCGCACAGGTGTTTGTAGCATACCAATATCTAACCAGCCGATGTCTGGAGGTTCCCTGCTTTCTTACTATATACCAGATGCCTATGCTTGGATTTTTATGTATGTTTACCTACAACTGAGGTTTTTACAATAAATAGGAACTTTGTTATGATATAAGAAGCCTTTTCCCCCACCACTAAACCCTGCCACGATGCATTGGGCTCAAATACCATGAGATAAAGGCACTGGAGAGCTGCTGGAGGATATCCCTTGGTCAAGGTTGACCATTCAAGTGATATTTGACCCTTCTTGTCATAAGACAGGAGGGTCAATGCCATCTGGTGAGTAGGGACCTTTACTTCACACTTGATGCTTTGAGGACACCGAGTGACGATTATGGTTGCAGACACAGAACGGCACTATTTCATATGCCAAAATGATTCTAATTTGAATATCACTGCACTTTGTTGGGACTGAGCTTTTTTCGCTTTGAACTTTTTGGACTTTTATTTCTTTTTTTTTACTTTTTATGCTGATTCAGTATTTGTATATCATTATTTCACATGCAAGCGCTTTTTATACACGGAACACACACTCTTGTGGTTAAAGGAATTTGAATATATGTGAACCCACTGTTTTACATGTATAGTTAATTTGTCTAACCGTGGTACATTGTGTGTTAAGTCTTGCTCACTATGTACTTCACTATACAGCACTTATTCAATATAATGTAAAAAAAAAAAAAAAAATCACACAGAGCAAGTAATGTAATATAATTATGGGTGGGATTTAAGGCTAACAGCTTTACAAAAATCTGTTATTAATCAACTAACGGAATATGCATTTTGTATGTCTTGAATTGTATTGATTGACTTCCATGGCAATTTGTTTTATATTCATCGCACACATGCTGTGACAGCCATACATTTCTTTCTCTGTGCATCCCTGGTGTTATGAAGAAACCCATGAAAGGATTGAGCATTTAAAAACGGTGCAGGCTATAATCAGATCTATGTAATCATATCAGTAAACACAGTCCCAGGGGTAGCGTGAAATATATATACTCTATAGGCACATTTTAAACGCAATATATATATAGATCAGTGGAGGAATTCCCTACCCTAGTGCACTCTGATTTGGACATGCAGAGAATCTAAATGAAAAGATGACTCATTCTGAGACTGCTGTGGTAATTATTTTTGCTTCAGTCCTCCTCTCTACAGAGCAGACATACTGTTAAGTAGCAAGTCTAAATTTAGAATCCTTTCACCCCTTGATAATTAAAAACAATTTGGAGTCTATATTGTATAACACAGATATATCGCTTGATTTTAACATTAGATTGCAAAGATCAACAGTTTTATTCACTTCAGTGTTAAAAGGTAAAATAATCGGGAAGATATGTTTGACATTTTATAAGTAGAATATCTTGTGATACAAAATATCTCAAATCTATTGTTGTTTTCCACATTACTATCTTCTTCTGACCCATTAGTTCTCCCCGTTTTATATCGGGTCTCGTATCTCTTGTCTAGCTTCTTTGTTCTTGGGGCTTCCATATTTCATGTCTGACTCCATTACTTCCTCTTTGCTTTCTTATTTTTAGCCATAGATGACAGACTTTGTAATGTTCTGCAAGGGCCAAAATAACGCAGCTGAAATAAAATCATTGTTCTCTTTTCCATAGAGCAATCAATTGAAGGTTATCCTGCAGATTTGGAAGTCTATGTGGCTGATTCCTCATGCCTTGCCTCCTACACTACCTTATTATTGCTAGAGACACTTGAATTAAACAATTCACTATTGAATGTCAGCTGGCATCTAATGAGACAGACTCATGCCAGTCTGCTGTCACCTACTGCATAATATTGTTTCATGCTTTCTTCGATTAAATAAGCCTGTTTCTTGTTATGTACAGTGTATATCTTTTATTTTATTTTAAGTCTTTTTCCATTTGTATCATGTGAATTCCTTTTGTCTGTCATGTTACCTTCTAAGCAAGCAGAGCAGATGGCTTTGCCTCCTTTGTAGACAATTTAATAGTGGTTGTCTCTGTTCTTTCAAACCGCTGTGCCCTTTACTAACTAACTTATATTATGTTCACTTGAATCTTTGAATTTCGCCTGCATTAGCGACACAAAGAAAAGAATGTACAGACAGTCTACAATGTCTAAAGTGGGTCTTACAGTGAATTTAATATAAAAAAATAAATATCTAAATAGCAGATGTATCTGCAAAGAACAGAGCAAATATACATTTTCCCACTGTTTGGACTGCTAAACTCCAGTTAATGGGAATGGCTGCATGAAATTTCTTCCAGAAATGTTGATTGCTTGTGTGCACTGCTGTGCTGGGTGGTTCCCCCAGCTGACACCTAAATCACTACAGGACAAAGTTGGTGAGGAAAGATGCATTACCCTTGCTGTACTGGTGCATTGGTAAAAATGCATGCCATACTACATCTAATTATCTGCTTTTTATTTTTGTTGACTCGATCTTCTTCTTTACTGAATCAAAGAGCTCCCCTGATATAGCATTTTGATTGGTACAGGCAGTAATATTGCACCAAATGTATTGTATCTAGCTATAATGGCCCTATTAAGTCTTAAAAAGTGATGTCCCCATGCAGGCCCAGACTGGGACAAAAAATAGGCCCAGGAATTTTAGACTGAGCAGCCCATGACATGTTAATTTGCCCCTTTCCCACTCTCCATCCTGATCCCCTGGAAGAGGGGAGGGAGGGACCCGGCAGAGCTGCAGGGGGCCGGGAAAGAGCATGGAGGGCTAGAGAGCACAGAGAGGAAGTTGGAGAACACGGGGTGGGGCGGAGAGCACAGGGTGGGGGGGCTGGAGAGCACGGGGGGCTGGAAAGCACTGGGGGGGGGAGGCGGAGAGGACAGGGACAGAGAGCACAGGGGAGAGGTGGCATACACGGGGGAACCGGAGAACACAGGGTGGGGTAGAGAGCACAGGGGGGCCAGAGAGTATGGGGGGCTGGGGAGCACCAGGGGGGTTGGACAGCTGGGGGGGCGGAGAACATGAGGGGGAAGCGAAGAACACAGGGTGGGACAGAGAGCACAGAGGAGAGGCGGCGAGCATGGGGGGGGGGGCTGGAGAGCACAGGGGGATGTCAGAGAGTACTGGGTGGACTGGAGAGCACTGGGGGAGCTGGAAAGCACAGAGGGATATCAGAGAGCACTGGGGGATGTCGGAAAGCACTGGGGGGTCTGAGAGCACGGGGGGGGGGCAAAGAGCACAGGGGGATGTTGGTGAGCACCAGAGGAGGAGGCAATGAGCACAGGGGGGGCTGGAGAGCACAGGGGGATGTCAGAGAGCACCCCAGGGGGGCCTGAGAGCACAGGGCAGAGAGAACAGGCGGGAGGTGGAGAGCACAGGGGGATGTCAGAGAGCACTTGGGGGCTGGAGAGCACCGGGAGATATCAAAGAGCACTGAGGGATGCTGGAGAGCACTGTGAGATGTCGGAGAGCACAAGGGGGGCCAGAGAGCACAGGGGGATGTTGGAGAGCACTGGGGGGGCAGAGAGCAGGGGGAGTGGGAAAGCACAGGTGGATGTCAAAGAGCACTGGGGGGAGGTGGAGAGCATAGGGGGGTCTTGAGAGCACAGAGGGGGACGGAGAGCACAGGTGGATGTCAGAGAGCACAGGGGGATGTCAAGAGCACTGGGGGGGTGGAGAGCATGGGGGCGGGAGAGCACTGGGGTGACGGAGAGAACTGGTGGGCTGGAGATCGTGGGGGGTTGGCAGAGAGCACAGGGGGTAGCAGAAAGCAGCTGGACAGGGGGAACGTATATAGAAGAATCAATCTCTCCATTTTCTCCTGTAGCCTCTGAATGTCTGCTTCTCTTCCTCTCCATCCCGCAGGCTTCAGGCAGATCTACATTATGAATTGTAACTACATTTGAATGCTGTCTGTGCCAGCAAAATAATAAAGGTGTAGAGGCGAGGCTTCTTGCATTGTTTGTTAAGGAGAATAGACTTGAGACAGGCTCACTCCAACATTTAAAAAAAAAAACTTGCAGTGAGCAATGATACCTCACCGCATGTATGCCTCCACATGCTGTGTGAATGGGAACACAACAAATATATAGTGGTTATTTCTCAAATTTGACAGCAAAAGTTGAAATTTGCTTTAAAGAATAAGTTCACCTTTCTGAACATGTTACATGTTACACCCTCTACCCCCTGATCCCCCCTCCTTGTGACAGAGAGCCGGGGATCATCTCACCGAACATGCTGCCACAATTCAAATACAGCACAGCAGTGCAGGGCTCCGTCCACACAGCTGCGTCATTGATTCACAGACCCCTGTGAATCAATGAATTACAAGTATGGATAGCCTTTACGACTGTTGGCTTGTAGTTCTCAATAAATTACTGAGGCGCTGTTGAGCGTTGTGGTAGTTCATTGATTTTTCCTGTCAATACG
>CM053029.1:442866897-442900518 GCA_028564925.1 Lithobates sylvaticus
AAGACTGGCATTCTGCTTCACTGGCTTCAAGCTAGAAGTCATTTCCATGGTATTGGTTTAATACAAAATATCTTTTAGTCAATACAAGGATTTTTAGATATTATCAGTTTCAACAGCAAATAACACATGCAGAATACATTTTAGCTTAAAGTAGAAATATTTTTAGTCTAACAGACATTCATAGCCAAATTCTTTTTTTTTTTCATATGAATAATGCGAATAGAATGCGTTTTATTCCACCCATCAGCTTTTTTTTTTTTTTTTTTAAATCCAGCTCTCATATGTGTGTTTACCAAACACAAGAATTAATAAATGAGTTCTAATCATGCTGGGCAGTAAGTGCCAAGTTCTAAGTGAGTGGGACTAATGCTTATGTTTTTCTGGAACTGATTTGCACTGAACTGTGAAAACTAAGCCAGAAGGCAGTACAACACAAGTAATCACATAAAATATCCAAAAATGGTTAGATACTCCATATCATTTAATGCTTTATAAATTCGTTGTAGGTGATTCTGTAAAACATTTGCAGGATATACATTTGTAGATTTGGCAGGTGGTCAGAGCCATGTGGAACCTTGCTGATACCAGCTTAGTTAGACCTAGTCTAGGTTGTATATTTAGGTGATGTGTGGCACCCCCTATCAAATATTCTAGACCTATTTACCATCTTTTACAGTTTTGCTTTGTATTATGATTTCATATATATATATATGTGTGTGTGCGAGTGTGTGTATATATATATATATATATATATATGTATATATGCATATATATATGTATGTATATATATATATACAAGGGGTCCCCTACTTACAAACATCCAACTTACAAACGACTCCTACTTACAAACGGAGGGAGACAACAGGAAGTGAGAGGAAATCCACCCCTAGGAAGGGAAAATTCACTCCTGTAAGAGTTAATATGAGAAAAAGGTGTCTCAACTGATGCTTTATCACCAGTCCATGTTTCCCTAACAACCCAAAATTTTCAAAATCCAATTGTCATTGGGACAGAAGGTGAGGTGAAATCTTCTGAACAGGGCACAGACAGCAAAACAAATATTACAGGGGTGATGACCCTTCTCCTATGTTATCTAAAAAACTTAAAATAGATTTTTTGGCTGGAGCTACACTTAAAAATTTACCTGTTCCGACTTACAAACAGATTCAACTTAAGAAAAACCTACAGTCCCTATCTTGTTTGTAACCCGGGGACCCCCTGTATTATATATATATATTACTATTAACAAAAGGATTTTCATAGATTTAAATTTGCAATGTTCAGATTAGGACATGTTATCTGTTAGGCTTTGAAAAATACTCTGAGTAAATGAACAATTTACAACTTCATGATAGCAGGAAGTCAAAGAAGGACAAGGATTAACTGCCTGAGATCCGCGCCATAGCCAAATGACGGCTACAGCGCGGATCTGTTGTGCCGGGAGCACGTCATATGACGTCCTCCCTTCTGTGCACTCCAGGGAGCGCTCTCGCCATGTCACTGGGCACCCGATGCGCGTGCCCAGCGGCCGCGATGTCCGCTGGGCACCCGCGATTGCCCGGTAACACAGCGGGACCGTGGATCTGTGTGTGTAAACACACAGATCAACGGTCCTGTCAGAGGAGAGGAGCCGATGGTGTGTTCTCTGTACAGAGAAACACCGATCGGTCTCCTCCCCTTGTGAGTCACCACCTATCAAATATTCAAGACCTATTTACCATCTTTTACAGTTTTGCTTTGTATTCTGATTTTTTATATATATATATATATTATATATATATATATATATATATATATATATATATTAAAGTGGTGGGACACCCTGAAAACAAAAACTTGAAAAAATGTTAGTAACAATTTAAAATGAAAAAAAATGAAAATTTTTTTTTTTACTTACCAGAAATGGCTGTTGCTAGGCAGATCGTCCTAATCTGCCTCCTCTAGCGCCGCGGTGATCTTCTCTCCTTCGGTCTTCTAGTGAATGGGGCGCGGTGTGTTGTGGGAACTGTGTCCCACAACACACGCGTTCCCCATTCACAAATAAGACTCGCGCATGCACAGTAGGCTGCACGCCGACTCGCGCATGCGCAGTAGTCCGCGCGCCGACTCGCGCATGCCCAGTAGGAAACGGGAAGCCGTTTCCCTTACTGAGGATGACGGCGCTGGATCCAGTTCGCCGAGGGACACCTCGGCCTCCACGAACGACATCGCGGGCGCCCTGGGAGGGTAAGTGTACTTATTAAAAAGTCAGCAGCGACTTTTTTTTAGCTGCTGACTTTTACATTTTTTTTTTTCAGGTGAAACACCGCTTTAACAAAAGGATTTTCATAGATTTAAATTTGCAATGTTCAGATTAGGACATGTTATTTGTTAGGCTTTGAACAATACTCTGAGTAAATGGACAATTTACAACCTCATGATAGCAGGAAGGCAAAAAAGGACAAGGATTAAAGATAGATTCTAGCTCAACTGTACTTAACAATACAAAGTTGACCAAAAACATGGTTTTATTGCTGTTTGTACCTCATTTAGGAAGAATTTCCATCACTTCCTGTCACAGTGATGATGGTCCCTGAAACTAGGGTCCTAGATAAACATACATGTGTCACATGCACAAATTACAGCTTTACATTTTTTCGAAATCTCAGGCATGAAAAATGTACAAAGCACATCAGACTAATGGGGTGCGTTCCTTCCCTTTACTAAGCTATCATATTACACTACAGCTCCATGCTTTAGCTCTGCAGTCTGTGTGACATCTGATCCCTGCCTCCTGCTTTCTACTGCTGAGAAAAATCCTTTGATCTGTGTGTTTTTAGAAGGCTCTAGAGGGAAAATTGCAGCAGATAAACAGGTGCAACTTATATAGGAGGAATTGTTTCATCTCTGAGTCTAGTCACATCACTGGGTACATGTAAGGGTTTACAACTGCTTTAAAACAGCCAGTCATAGACATGCACCATTACACTTTCTGTCAAATAGTGCTTCAAAAAACAGACATAAAGTATATGGATATTCTTATATTTATTATTGTAAGTTTTTACATATTGTTTTTGCCTAGAATTTGCCCTTTAAGTGGAATTGTTGCTATTCATACATAAATAAATTGTGTTCATGATTTTTTGAGGCCTTGACATACCATATTAATATACAGAATTATCTTGCCTATAGTTTGGATACTTTCACAGTGTAGTTTGATTGAATGAAACAGGCTTTGGCTGGAACTGACAATAATTTATTGCAAAGCAGATACAATAGCAGTAGGTAAGATATCAAAAACAGTTATCTTAATGGACACTACGAAACTTGCAAAAAGTAGATGTAAACCCTAACGTAATACTTTGTTTGCTAAAACACTTTGTATCATATATAATTGCCATGTTTTCTTTTCCCAATAAAATTATTGTTTTTACCTTTTTTTTATTGTTTGCTGCATTTGTGCTGCTCATCTCCTGCAGTCTCTTTACAGCCACTCCATATCTACATGCATTAGTTAAAGCAAAGGCTACATGGCATTTCTCAGTGTGAGTTTTAAGGTGACAGCAGAGACCTATGCCTCTGCAATGTGTGTTGACCTAGCATTTAAGTCTCCATTGGAAGATCTTATGACTGAAAGACAAAGGTGAAGCACAGCTGGCTAAAACGGGCAGTGTCTGCAGAATAAAACCTACTTTCTAATAGGGATGAGCCGATGGTTGTGACCCAACTTTAGCTGTTGGGAGTTCTGGTGAATTCTCAAACTTTACCCCAATTGGCCCCCTGTTCGGTGGGAGCCTTGCATCATATATAGAAGTGGTGTTCCTACCATTTCTATGTATAAGACAGCTTCTTGCTGTCACTGGTTTCCTAGGCGCCACTGATGTCTTTGGGACTTCCCTCACCTTTAGGCAAAGGAGCAGGAATAACAATGACATCACTGCCCAAATATGGTCACTAACCATATTTGGGCAATAACATTGATGTCACCACTATCTCCACCCCTTCTCCACCAAGAATGACTTGAAGAAGAGCCACGACAACAGCCACCACCGCTCCCTCCTCTCCTCAGCTTGCACTCCATCCACAACGCTGTGTACCAGGCCTCAAGCTGGATCCATGCTCCCTAAGCATATGATGTCACTCTCTAGCGTTTCTACCTGCCGGTCCTTGCTAGTGGTTTACACCGCTGTTGAAATGCTCCTCTTCCTCCCACGGCCGCCCCACCGTTCACAATTGGTGCTTCAGTCTGATGGATTGTTCCCTCCACCTGGCTCTGCACACATTCTTTCACATTCTTTCCATCCATGCAAGGAGATTTTATCTGTTGGTTTTCATCACCTCATATCACGTTTCTAATAAACTGACAAATGTTTTTATCATATTGACATCATCAGAGATTTATTCCACATGAGGAGTTTCCATTCAGCGCTTTCAGTTGTGGCCTATTTGCCTATTTCCACATCGGTTCTGGTGTGGTCTATCCACACAGCTGCTTTCTGGTCTCCCATAGGACATAACATACTGATCCCAGGAAAGTTCATGTCCCAGCCCCTTGGCGCCAGACTTATCATTTTTATTTCTCTGTAAAACATTCTGGCATCACATCCTTTTGGCAAGGATTAAAAACTCAATTATCTAAACTCCCAGAAAGATCAATTAATCTAGATCCATTGACACACCTATTGGGGCTCCAAATTAGCTGGTAAGAAAAGAACCCTCTCCCATTTCCAAAGAGCGACACATCTGATTACCACCAAATGAAAAACGGAAAACCCCCTCTGAATATGAATGATCCTTTAAGCCAGCTCAAAGATATACAATTGATGTAAAACTCGACAGTGAGACTAAAAGACACTCTGAATAAGTTTAATGCTATCTGCGGGATGTAGGACACCTTTTTTTTTTTCATCTTACCCTGCTTCCCCCATTTGTATATTGTTCTTTTTCCGTCTTCCTTTTTTTTCTTAACCACTTCAATACAGGGCATTTTCACCCCCTTCCTGCCCAGGCCAATTTTCAGCTTTCAGCGCTATAACATTTTGAATGACAATTGCGCGGTCATACAACGCTGTACCTATATGAAATATGATACCCCCCCACAGATTGAGCTATCTTTTGGTGGTATTTGATCACCTCGGCGGTTCTTATTTTTTGCGCTATAAACAAAAAAAGAGCGTCAATTTTGAAAAAAACACAATATATTTTACTTTTGCTGTAATAAATATCCCCAATTAAAAAAAAAAAATAATTTCTTCCTCAGTTTAGGCCAACATGTATTCTTCTACATATTGTTGGTAAACAAAATCGCACATATGATTGGTTTGCACAAAAGTTATAGCGTCTACAAAATAGGGGATATGTTTTTGGCATTTTTATTATTACTTTTTTTTTTTTACTAGTAATGGCGGTGATCTGCGATTTTTGTCAGGACTGTGACGTAGCGGCGGACATATCATACACTTTTGACACTATTTTGGGACCATTGACAATTATACAGCGATCAGTGCTATAAATATGCAGTGATTACTGTATAAATGTCACTGGCAGGGAAGGGGTTAACACTAGGGGATGATCAAGGGTTTAAATGTTTTACCTAGACTGGGGTAGGTGACCGATCGGTGTTCCTATATACTAGGAACACACAATCTGTCTCCTCTCCCCTGACAGGACGTGGATCTGTGTGTGTTTACACACAGATCCATGTTCCTGCTTTGTGACTAGCAATCGCAGGTGCCCTACAGACATCACGGACGCCAGGCACATTCATCGGCACCCTGAGTGATGCGGCGAGCGCGCATGCCCCCTAGACTGCCAGGAAGCCAAGGACGTCATATGACGGAGTCGGTGGAGATCATGGGAGCATTGAGACAGGTGCAGTGGCTGTTAGCTGGTCTCTCGGTGTTGGACACCAAAGAGCGGCTCAACGGTGCTGGCGGGGACTCCTAGACAATACTGCCCACCTAGTGCTGAGGAGAGCCCTAAAGAGATGGACAATGAAGCCATGAAAAGATAAGGAGGATGATGGATCCCCCAATTTACATCGTACTGTGTGTGTGGGGGATGGGGGGAGCGAGTGTGAGTAGTGCAGGAAGTAGGAATGAGGTAGGTCAGTGAGTGGTCAGGAAGCTCACTGTATGTGTCATGTAGGTCAGTGTAGTGGTCAGGTAGGTTTGTGTAGGGGTTAGGTAGGTCAGTGTAGCAGTTAGGCAGGTCAGTGTAGTGGTCAGATAGTCAGTATAATGGTCAGGGTAGTGGTCAGGTAGGTCAGTGTAGGGGTCAGGTAGGTCATTTTAGGGAGCAGGCAGGTCAGTGTAATGGTCAGGTAGGTTAATGTAGGGGTCAGGTAGGGCAGTGTAGGGGTCAGGTAGGTCAGTGTAATGGTAAGGTAGGTCACATGTGTTACATGGGCAGGGCAAAAGGGGGTGGAGTCAGAGGGGGGCCAGGGGGCAGCAAAATGAGGTTTCACCTAGGGTGTCAAAAATCCTTGCACCAGCCCTTTGGGGCCATAAACTGTAAATAGCGGGATTTACCTACTACTAGGAGATGTTGGCAGTGTTTGTTCTCTGTGTCAGGAGAAGACTCTGGGTTTTATAATACTTGGATCAGTGGGGAAGGGTTGATGGCTCTTATGGTTGGTTGCAATTTTAGATTTCTATGGTGCCTGACTAAAAGCCAGGGAAAAGAGCATAATGCGATTGGAGATTACAGTCAGTTTATTTCACCTGTACCCATCATTTTTTTTTGCCGGCAAGGTACAGCAAGTTACTAGCCAGAAAGATAGAGTGCTTTGTAGTATTGCGAATCAGGTGGTATTTTAATGAAAACTGAAGATTTAAAAAGATTGAAAATAATCTCTGGAATGAAATTATTACAGTATATAAAAGCTTATATTAGACTTGCATGATTGCGTTTATATACACTTTAGCATTTGTAATAACTTGTTTGGAACAAGTTCTAATTATTTCAATATACTAGTAATTGTTTTTTAGAATGAGAAAATATCAAAGGAAGTTTTTACATCTGCTATTTACATGATTGTTCTGGATTGGTGAATTTTCAAGTAGGAAAAGTTTGAAGGGTAACTCCACTTTCGTGGGGGAAAAAATAGCAAAAAAAAATAAAAATAATATAGCATATATAATTGCGACACTAATAACATTGTAATTGAATGTTATTAAAAATGACCTTTTCTTTTCAATCTGCAGCAACTGTATATTTCTGAGAATACATTGCAATATGGCTGCATGGAGTTGTTCTGTACACAGAGTGTGTACTGACCACTCCCTAGAAACATAATTTTCCCAGAAGTCTGCCTAAGATATGAGTCAGATTTCAGGCATCCCCTGCAACAATAATGTAATTTTTGGAGAGATACTTTCAATAGGAACACGTCTAAAGGGATGCAGGCCCAGCAGATTTTATCATTAGTGCCCTGCAGGTTCACAGCTGACAGCTTATTATGAAACCACTCCCATTAGACCTACTCAGGACAAACGCACACAAATTACTTCAGAATAACAAAAGGTAGGAATGTGCAATAAAGGTTGTTATAATCCTTGCAATGTACATAGATTACCCAGAGGGGAATGTTTTTTTCTCAACAAAAGTGGAGTTACGCTTTAAGTATTGTAGCCCCTATTCCAGTCAGCTACTCTATAGCATATAGTTCCTCCAATACCATCCATGCAAGAGAGAGAGAAAAATAATGTCATTATCCAGTGGCGGCCGCTCCATTAAGGGCGCATGGGTGCCGCCCCCCTAATCTATGTGCCCGCCCCCTAATCTACACGCAGGGCTCCGGACACATTCATTTCAATGGGGTTTTTATTTTAAAGAGGAGGGCCCACAAAAAAAAAAAAAATAAAAGTCAGCAGCTACAAATACTGCAGCTGCTGACTTTTAATAATCGGACACTTACCTGTTCCGGGGTCCAGCGATGCGGGGGAACGAGACCCCCCCTCGTTCCCCGCTCCACTCGCAGCGCCGGCATTCTTAATGTAGGCACCTGGCTGTGGCTTCACAGCCGGGCACCCACTGCGCATGCGCGAGCGGCGCCGTGAGCCGTGATTCGACGCTCACTCGAGGGGAAGTGATGTCATTGCCCAGGCAATGAAGGTGGCAGACTACGAGGGACCCCCTAGCAACAGGCATTTAGAGGTGAGTAAAAAAAAAAAAATTTCCAATTATTTTTTTTTTTTCTTTTTTTTATGATTTTTAAGCCAAATTTTTTTTTTTGGTGGCAACACCACTTTAAGCACATGATTAGAGCCTGAAGCTCTAATTGGCTTCAAAAAAGGGGGGGCTCGGGGCACAGAGCACTCTGCCTTGAGTCTACCCAGTTGTGTGACAATAGCGAATTAATATTCGCTATTATCTTCCTGCTTTTCCTCCTTGCCAATCAGGAAGACCCGATTGGCCGAGAGGAGAAGCAACCATTTTGTTTGCTGAAGAGGAAGCCTCCGATGGGGAGGAGACGCAGAGGGAAGCCGAAGCTTCCCCCGACCTAGATAGGGTAAGTGCGGGGCTGATGGGCAGACGGGCAAGTGATGGGGGGTGGTGCTTGGTTTACTGAGCAAGGCGGGGGGGGGGGGTTGACTGGCAGACCGCTTGACCACCTGGGGGGGGGGGTTGATGTTGGGTGGAGGGTGGTTTGTTTGCTGCTCCCTCCAAGAAATGGAGCACCAGCCATCACTGTCATTATGCCTCTATTCTCCTTGCAGCTTTTGACATTATCATTCTACTAATGCCTGCCAAAAGTGCCTGCTACTTATCATTCTACAAATGCTTGTCCAAAGTGCCTGCTGCTACTAGGAGTAAGAGAGAGATCAGATGGTTGCTTGACGCCTTGTAAATATTTAAAAAAACAGGTATTTATTGGCTAATACTTTGCAGTATACACAAGGACTGAGCTTCAGATGTGCCTTTGCTGTCCTGAGATTTAAAAATGTAGGCTTTCCATATGCATTAGAGCCATATGCTCCATAGCAAACAATCACTGGTTTCTGATGAAGTTCCAGCGGGTAAGAAAGCTGAGGAAAAAGACAGCAGACTTTGCATGGCCAAATGCGTAAATCCAGCCTTAAGCCCCATACACACTATCAGTTTTTCTGCTGAGTTTTTCCTTCAGATTTACCAAAACCATATAATATGAGGTCAAACCTTAAAAGTTTCAATTTGTATGCAATCAGGCAGGCCCTTGCACTACATAGTTTTGGTAAATCTGAAGTAAAAACTCAGCAGAAAAACTGATGGGGCTTTAGTTGTTATAAACAGTCCTACAGTTAATAATTGACAGGATTACAAAAAATAGGATGAGGAGGAACTATGGAAATTATTTCTGGTAACAGTACTGTATATTGGAACGGGAAGTGATATTGATAATTTAGCAATAGCTTAAAGGAACAGGGGGATATGAGATCTTTTAGGGCTTCATTTGTGTTAGAACTGTTACAGCTCATGTTCCCTCTCCAGTTATAATTTGCATATTAAAAATTGGTTATTGGGGCATGGCTGGACCTGGTATGTGAGCAGAGCTGCATTACGGAGCTACCTCTCTTTCTCCTGTCACCGATACTTTCCCTGGTAGTCTAGTGGCAGAAGCTTGGTATCATTTGATGCAGCAGATCCTCAGGAATCCAGTGGTTTCACACACTCCTGGGTTTGGCTCAAAATGACCTGCACTGAGAAGTCCAGAGATGCAGGCACCAGAGTGGGAAGGTCATCATCACGCCCTGCCAGGAGAAACAACCCAGGGGCAATCCTGTAATACACTAAGAAGCTGTTAGAGGTGCAGAGACAGGGGTTCATGAGTGAGAAAGCGAGTGCTGCTGATATCCAGCCTGTCCCAGTGCAGGAGCCTGAGGCTGAAGACTTCTCTTCCCCAGGTAGTGCTAACAAGGCAGATTCAGAGGAGCTGGCACAGAGAGAAGAACAGCCCACACTTAGCCAAATATTGCAGGCAGTAATTAAATGCACTGCGTCTGTGAACACGGTGAAGGATAGACTGGGTGGCCTAACTGAAGAGGTCTTTCTTCTGTGGCAAGACTTCCCAAAAAAATCAGAGAGAGAGAACCACTGCAGCTGAGAGCCAAATAGGTGACCTTGAGGACAAAATTCCGCCCTGCTTGCCGAAAACCATTCACTCACTCGCCTGGCTCAAGGCAATAGAGTGTAAAAAAAATAAAAAACTATGACAGATCAGAAAGAGTGATGCACGTCCCATATATTGTCACACAAGTTGCATACAAGTCTGTACCAGATAGGCCTAAGTGGAGAATAATGCTAGAGCATTGCAGGTGTTGATCTTTCAGACATCCACCCAGTCAATGGACAAGTAAAACCTCGTAGGTGTTCAGTAAAAGCATTAGAAATGTATCATCGCCCTTATTATTATTATTTTTTTTACATTACTACACCTCACACCTACAAAGAAACACACCATTTTTGTATGTATTCATGAATCTTTTTATAGCAACAACTATATGCAGATGCTTTTTATATTTAATTAGCTTCACAGAGCAAGGTAGGAAACTGATGGTCTACATTGAGATTACTTCAATTTACCACAGCTTAATAGATTTCAAACCTGAGTTAGTGGGTGTATTAAGCATGTCTGTTAATTAGTACTTTTTGTTTATACCAAATTACCCCTGATTAACAATCATTAAAAAAGGTGGGGGATTGGGTGTTTTACATGTAAAATGTGCTATCTCCTGCTATGATCAACAGAAAGCATCATAGGAATGATTGATATAGGAAATTATTCAACTACCTGACACAACCAGAAAGCACGGTACTTCTCCCATTGTGAGGATAAATTGCTCTCTCCTGACTTTACATAGCCCGATAATATAAAGTGTTATGTTTAATCCTAGATTTTCTTGTGGCCATCATATTATATGGAAATTTGGTAACAAGCAATTCTGATAATTAGGAGCAAATGTTATCACAAGATGAGATTTTCTATTGCATTTGCATGAGTCCTTACAAGATGTCTCATGAGACATTTGCCTATTAATGGCCAACCTAAAATGCATTCACTGTTACCAGGTAGTGTCCACTAACATTTTAACAAATCAAGGCTCTTTTCTACATCCTCATTAATGGTACAGGTAGGATAGTATTTTCTGCAACTAGTTAAATTCCAACTCCAGGTGAAGTAAAAATCCTCTGTTGCAGTGGGGCTACCCATGCACTGCAGGAGTTAAAAGAGATTTAAAAAAATAAACAATCATACTTACCTATGTAGATGCATTGATCCAATGCTGCATTTGTCCCCTCCTGCCTCTACCTGGAGAACTGAGTGATCAATGACTGTTGTTTTAGCTTGCTGTTGGCGGACTCTAGGTCACAGGAGTGCAGAACTAAGTGCACTTCTGTGGCCCGAAGGAGACATACGGCCAAAGGAGCTTTGGTCTTACTTCTGCTGTAACTGCTTGTTTAGGTAAAGGAGGCATAAAAGCAGTTTTACTTACCCAATCCTCTGCTTTCCGGGTATATGACATTCCCTATGCTCTGGCAATCAACTGTCCCTTGCTGTTCTGATGCCCTGTCAGTCCTGATGACATCAGAGGGCATCTGACTGCTGGATCATACGGGAGTAGAGGCTGTGGGGCCAATCCTGCAGGGCTGAGGAGCCGAGGATAAGGAAAGTAAATATGGTTTCCCTTTGCCCTAGACATAAACAGACAGCTTAAAGTTTAAGTTACGATTATAAAAACGATGACACCAATTTGACTACTTTCTGACCCCCCCAGTACATATACTGCGGCGGTGCGGCACAAAAGTGAGTACACCCCTCACATTTTTGTAAATATTTTGTTATATATTTTCATGTGACAACACTGAAGAATTACACTTTGCTACAATTTAAACTATTGAGTGTACAGCTTGTATAACAGTGTACATTTGCTGCCAACCCAAAACAACTCAACACAGCCATTAATGTCTAAACTGCTGGCAACAAATGTGAGAACACCCCTAAGTGAAAATGTCCAAATTTGGCCCAAAGTGTCAATATTTTGTGTGGCCACCATTATTTTCCAGCATTGCCTTAACCCTCTTGGGCATGGAGTTCCCCAGAGCTTCACAGGTTGCCACTGGAGTCCCCTCCCACTCCTCCATGATGACATTGCAGAGCTGGTGGATGTTAGAGACCTTGCGCTCCTCCACCTTCCATTTGACGATGCCCTGCAGATGCTCAATAGGGTATTGGTCTGGAGAAATGCTTGGCCAGTCCAAAACCTTTACCCTCAACTTCTTTAGCAAGGCAGTGGTCATCTTGGAGGGGTGTTTGGGGTTGTTATCATGTTGGAATACTGCCCTGCGGCCCAGTCTCTGAAGAGAGGCAATCATGCTCTGCTTCAATATGTCACAGTACATGTTGGCATTCATGACTCCCTCAATGAACTGTAGCTACCCAGTGCCAACAGCACTCATGCAGCCCCAGACCATGACACTCCCACCACCATGCTTGACTGTAGGCAAGACACACTTGTCTTTGTACCCCTCACCTGGTTGCCGCCACACACGCTTGACACCATCGGAACCAAATAAGTTTATCTTGGTCTCATCAGACCACAGGACATGGTTCCAGTAATCCATGTCCTTAGTCTGCTTGTCTTCAGCAACTTGTTTGCGGGCTTTCTTGTGCATCATCTTTAGAAGAGGCTTCCTCTGGGACAACAGCCATGCAGAACAATGTGATGCAGTGTGTGCCTAATGGTCTGAGCTCTGACAGGCTGACCCCTTTAATCTCTGCTGCAATGCTGGCAGCATCCATACATCTATTTCCCAAAGACAACCTCTGGATATGACACTGAGCACGTGCACTCAACTCCTTTGGTCGACCATGGCAAGGCCAGTTCTGAGTGGAACCTGTCCGCTGTATGGTCTTGGCCACCATGCTGCAGCTCAGTTTCAGAGTCGTGGCTATCTTCTTATATCTTATGTTCTTATAGCCTAGGCCATCTTTATATAGAGCAACAATTCTTTTTTTCAGATCCTCAGAGAGTTCTTTGCCATGAGGTGCCTTGTTGAACTTCCAGTGACCAAAAATATGTAGAAGAATACATACTGGCCTTAACTGAAGAAATTACATTTTACATTTTTTGGGGATATTTATTATAGCCAAAAGTAAAAAAATATTGTATTTTTTTTCAAAATGTACGCTCTTTTTTTGTTTATAGAGCAAAAAATAAAAACCACAGAAGTGATCAAATACCACCAATAGAAAGCTCTATTTGTGGGAAAAAACGGATGTCAACTTTGTTTGGGTACAGCGTTGCACGACCGCGCAATTGTCAGTAAAAGCGACGCAGTGCAGTATCGCAAAAAATGGCCTGGTCATTAAGGGGCAAATCCTTCTGGGGCTGAAGTGGTTAAGTGGGGCTTCCAGATTCTGATTAGTTCCCTGCCTGCCGACCCCCACAACCACTGGCCATAGTTGTGAGGATGAGGCCTTTGTCCCCCATCAACATAGGAACAAGATGCTTTGGGGTGGGGGGGCAAAGCACCCAACCCCCATGTTGAGGGCATATGGCCTGGTATGTTTCAGGAGTGGGGCGCTCACTCGTCCCCCCTCCTTTCCTGACCTGCCAGGCTGCATACCTGGATGAGGGACTGGTATGGATTTTGGGGGGACCCCACACCATTTAAAAAAAAAAATGGCATGGTGTTAAACCTTAAAATCCATACCAGACACGAAGGACGTGGTATGGACTGGGGGGGCGGGGACAACCACACTGCTTTTCTGTACTTTTTAATTGTCAGCTTTTTTTTTTTTACAATCAACTGTGAACAGAGAAGCTCACTGACAGCTGATAAGTCATCCTTTGTTAAGGACGCAGCACCCGACTTCCTAGCCCACTGCTTAGCAACCAGCTCAATGTGGTAAATTACTCCATTAACTAATGCGGTAAATAACCACATTAAACGAATGCGGTAATTACCGATAAATCGAACAAATACCACATTCGGTATTTAACTACAAATTCTTAGTAAATTGAACACAATTGCACAATTGTCGGTACCGCATAAGATTAGCCGTTATTTAACTCCTAGTGAATTGACTCTTATAACTTTAACGCAAACCAATGAATGTACACTTATTGGGATATGTATAAGAGTACATTTTGGCATTTGACATTTTATGATGAAATTTGATTTTGATGGATATGTTTTATAACAGAAAGTAGAAAAAAAAATCATTATTTTGTTCAATATTTTCAGTCTTATTTTATATCACAAAAAATTAAAAAAACAGTAATGGTCAAATACCACCAAAAGAAAGCTCTATTTGTGTGAAAAAAAATGATTCAAATTTAATTTGGGTACAGTATTGCATGACCTGCACAATGCCAGTTAAAATAGCGCAGTGCTGAATTGCAAAAAATGCTCTGGCCACGAAGGGGTGGAAAACCTTCCAGAGCTGAAGTGGTTAAATAGATTCTCCCTGCTAGAACATTTGGAAATTTGATAAGTGTTTGTTGTCGAACAGTGACAATTTTCTCACCTTTATGCTGCTCACCAAAGTGCCACCTCATTGCTAAGTCAGTTGCAAATTGGACTGATTGAGGTCAAATTAGTTCCTTGGACGTTGCTACCAAAGAACCAGACACTCCATTCTGTCCTTCCAGTTGCATCACAGGCAGCGAAAGAAGGTGAGCTATTCCGTTTAAATACCAGCTTATACTATCACTGGGCAAGACCAGAAATGCAGTGAAGTAGAATGCAGAACAGAAGGTGCGTCACATCCTATCACAGAAGAAATGTAAACTAATCTTGCACCGTGATACTGTGTTGTAGATAAGAAATAAGCAATTTTTAAAGCACAGAAGACTAATCAAGATATTTAATATGGATTTGTCTATGTGCATAATAATATTTAGATATGGGAAGCATCTCTTCGAAATAATTTTTTTTAAATAATGAGAACTAATTACAATAAACTATGACTTGTTCCTTTGTCGCCATTATAACACAATGTTTACTAATGCGCAATAAAAACGATGCAAGGGAATTCAATTTGATTGCCAATTGTGAGCTTCAGTCAGGTGTGCTGTTGACTCGGAAAACAAATTCATCCCCCACAGCTGCAGATACTTTTAGAAATGATAGAAGATATAAGCTCAAATGGTTGTAAAGCTAATAAAAGTTTGTGTTTGTAGAAATTTTTACACACATACTGCTCTTGGGATACATGAATAATGAATCGTTTTTTTCTCCTGGCCTTATTTTGTTTTAGAACTAAGGTCACTTGTTCAGATCTACAGAGATGGGATTATTAGAGAACAAAATGAGCAGATCGCCTTCATTTTATAGTTATTTTTCCAGATTTTTTATATATAAAGCACCCCAGCACTGTGCTTGAACAACAAAGAAAGTGCTTTGATCTTTTTGTAGGATTCTTTATCCAGTAGGATTCGTTGTATACATTTATTACTATACTGTATGTAATTCAGCTGACTGTCATAGTGCAGCATACATTTCAAGGCTTCAACTTTTATATGTTATTACACCCGAAACAAATGCTGAATTTCTATGTATAGTTGCTCTTAAAAATAGCTTTTTTGAAGAAGTAATTTATGAAATGTTATCTTCCTAGCTGCTTGAGTAAATTTAGAGCTGGCTGGGAATTGACACTGAACACTGTTGTTTGCATGATGAAAATGATAAAACTTCAGCAACAAGGACAAAATGCTCTCTGACTGTAAGGGCGCTGTTTACATCCTTATGAATATTTTCCAAATATAGCTACTTATGCCGCGTACACACGTGCGGACTTTTGCCGGCGGACCTAGTCCAGCGGACAATCCCGCCGGACTTTCCAGCTGGGTCCGCTGGACTTTCCGAGCGTGTGGACTTGCCCACACACGTGCGGACTTGCCCACACACGCACGGACTTATCGGCAAGTCCGTTCATTTAGCACGTGACTTCAGGTTACGTAGCTAGCGTAGGCAGTAAATGCCGCCGCGCTAGCTCCGTAAGCTGGCATGGATTTAAAGGGACTCCCCACGCTGAAAAAACGGCGTGGGGGTTCCCCCCAAATCCACGCCAGACCCTTATCCGAGCACGCAGCCTGGCAGGCCAGGAAAGGGGTGGGGACGAACGAGCGCCCCCCCCCTCCTGAGCCTTACCAGGCCGCGTGCCCTCAACATGGGGGGTGCCCTGGGGAAAGGGGGGCCGTGCTGATGAGGACAAGGGCCTCTTCCCGACAACCCTGGCCGTTGGTTGTCGGGGTCTGCGGGCGGGGGCTTATCGGAATCTGAGAGACCCCTTTAATAAGGGGGCCCCCAGATACCGGCCCCCCACCCTATGTGAATGAGTATGGGGTACGATGTACCCCTACCCATTCACCTAAGGTGTAAAATGTAAAGTAAAAAAAACACCCACACTTTTGAAAAAATAGTTTATTGCACTGCTCCGGGGGTCTTCTTCCGTCTTGGGGGTCTTCTCGCCGGACTCCCCCGCCATTTACCAAGCTCTTTTACCGAGCGGGGGAAGTCCGGCTACCTTCTTCGTCGTTGCCGCCGTCTGGGGGTCTCGATCCGCCTTCGGGGGTCTTCCGGGGGTCTCTTCTGTTCTTGCGGCGGTCGTCGTCTTCCGCGCCGCCGGCGCCTTGTCCTTCTTCTTGTCCTTCTTCTTCTTCTTCTTCTTCTCCTTCTTCTTCTTCTTCTTCTTCTTCTTCTTCTTCCGATGTTGACCCGACGCTCTCTCTGCCCGGAATGCCTGTGCCGCTCTGCGCTAGGACTTATATAGGGGCATGGAGACAGGGTCACATGTTCATGTCACATGGTGACCCCGCCCCCTTGCGATGTCACAGTCCCAGCATCCTCCGGGACTGTGACAACACAAGGGGGCGGGGTCACCATGTGACATGAACATGTGACCCTGTCTCCATGCCCCTATATAAGTCCCAGCGCAGAGCGGCACAGGCATTCCGGGCAGAGAGAGCGTCGGGTCAACATCGGAAGAAGAAGAAGAAGAAGAAGAAGAACAACAACAAGAAGAACAAGAAGAAGGACAAGAAGAAGGACAAGAAGAAGGAGAAGGCGCCGGCGGCGCGGAAGACGACGACCGCCGCAAGAACAGAAGAGACCCCCGGAAGACCCCCGAAGGCGGATCGAGAACCCCAGACGACGGCGGCGACGACGAAGAAGGTAGCCGGACTTCCCCCGCTCGGTAAAAGAGCTTGGTAAATGGCGGGGGAGTCCGGCGAGAAGACCCCCAAGACGGAAGAAGACCCCCGGAGCAGTGCAATAAACTATTTTTTCAAAAGTGTGTGTGTTTTTTTTACTTTACATTTTACACCTTAGGTGAATGGGTAGGGGTACACCGTACCCCATACTCATTCACATAGGGTGGGGGGCCGGGATCTGAGGGCCCCCTTATAAAAGGGGTCTCTCAGATTCCGATAAGCCCCCGCCCGCAGACCCCGACAACCAACGGCCAGGGTTGTCGGGAAAAGGCCCTTGTCCTCATCAACGTGGGGACAAGGTGCTTTGGGGTGGGGGGGCCGCACGGCCCCCCTTTCCCCAGGGCACCCCCCATGTTGAGGGCACGCGGCCTGGTACGGCTCAGGGGGGGGGGGGGGTGCTCGTTCGTCCCCACCCCTTTCCTGGCCTGCCAGGCTGCGTGCTCGGATAAGGGTCTGACATGGATTTGGGGGGGACCCCCACGCCGTTTTTCGGCGTGGGGATTCCCTTTAAATCCATGACAGGTGACGGAGCTAGCGCGGCGGCATTTACTGCCTACGCTAGCTACGTACCTGAAGTTACGTTCGAAATGAACGGACTGCTCCGTGTGTGGGCAAGTCCGTTCATTTTCAAAAGTCCCGCGGACTTGCCTACTAACGGCGGGATTGTCCGCTGGACTGCCAAGTCCAGCGGATAATTTTAAAACCAAACTTAAAACTTTGGTCCGCCGGACTTTGGCGCCAAAAAGTCCGCCGGCGCCCACACACGAGGGGATTATCCGCTGGACTTCAGTCCAGCAGATAATCCCGCGGGATTGTCCCTTCGTGTGTACGCGGCATTAGATGATGCCAGCTTTGGAATTTCAGCTCTCCTTTAATGGTTATCCCTATTCCCTCATCTATTTGCATGCCTGTTTGCATTGGCACCAAGTAACCAGTCTGTCTCTATCAGGAAATCATGGGGTACCTGCATTTATTTGGATCTACAAACACAGCTTAACATTATTCTACTGTTCTGTGCTCACCCTTCACTGATCTAGCTGCTCCAATTGCATTGTCATTGGTAATATTATTGGAAATGACCGTAGCCTGAAGAGCCAAAAAGCCAAATCTCAGATTAGGCATTCTAAGGTCTCATGCACTTTCTGACATCTGGTGTAAATCGCAGATGTATTTCCGCACCCAAGAAAGACAACTGCTGCATAACCCACCCATAGTAGTGAATAGCTGTATGCTAGCTGTCTGGGTAGATCCCTCGATGAACAAAAGCCATGTTCAGTGATTTAGGCTCTTGTGTAAGTTTTCACAATTACGGCATCTACTCATGTACAGCTAGCATATAGTTATTCATTACTATTGGATGGTTTCTTTGGCTTTCAAAGAAATACACCCACAATTTACCCCAGATGCATGATAGTGTCTGTGCGCATGAGGCCTAACTGGGCTATGATGTCTATGCAAAAGTATTCAGCGTGATCTAGATGATTCAGAGTAAAAAGATGGGCCCACCTCCAGGCCGACCACATCACCCCCATATGGTATTCCATGGTTAGACACTGTGGATTAATTCACCCTACACTACACCCTCTCAGTAGTGGAACTACTGTACACATCACCACTGCACATATCACCGCCAGCTCCATACCAAATGTCTCATGAGGCTGGCGGGGAGCACTACAGCCGTGACATGCACACGTGCAATATATTATGGCCTGTGGAGTAATTTTTTCTCTGAATAGCCCCCCATTATGCTCTCGGCACATATAGATATTAATATGCTCAGTATTTAGTATTTAGTATTGAAGGGGGCTAAAATCCCCTTATGCAGATCCCAATAGCGGATCCATCACAGCTCCCTGCCCATCTTCCCAATCCGACCACTCTCATACATCCCAATGGTCGATTTGGGAATTACCAGCTAACATCTAGGTCCAATGTCGAAACGTGAAAGGTGGGGCTACACACACAAGTAATTTCTGGTCTAGCAAAGTTCCGCTCTGTGTAGCGCAAGCTGACCTAGAGCGCTTGTTGTTGTTTTTTAAGCTGTATTGGGTTGGAGACCACCACCCATTTGTTTTAAGGAAATTTGGTTTTATAACTAATTTTTTAATTAAAAAACACTTTTCGGATTTAGAACTCATCTATTTTCTGTATGAGGATATAATATCGGGGTCACAGAGAAGGAGATTGCTACATTCTGACCCACGGTTAACAGTGTGTTCCAATGGTCCTTTGAGAGTCTGGAGGCTTTGGATTTGCCAGGATGTGCTGAAGGAGGGAGCGATTGGCCCGGCAGCCACCACATACGCAATACATGCAGTTTGCCCCTGTAGAGGTGCCAGGATCTGGTGAGTAGGGATTCAAAAGGGGAGCACAACAGTCACCCATCACTTTGCACAAGGATTGGAAAGGAATTCAAGCAAAAGTCACTTTGAATATTGCACAAGTCACCTGAAAATTGTGTTATCAACGTTCATATAAGATTGAACTGCCTTTTAATATACATATTTTTTATCATTCATTGTTTTTTCCTTCTTTTGTTTTTCACTGTGTTCACTGAAGTTTTTTAAAGGAAACACCTACCACTTTGAGTGTGGCTACAAACACCTACATGTGTTGATTTGGATTTGTTCACACTTATAAGTCCAAGAGGAGACTCTAGGAATATTTACATTTATATAAAGTGGTGGCATTTTGTTGTTAATGTAAGTAATGGGACTTTGATGATTTGAAAACTGCTTTACACAAAGGTTATAAAAAGTTTCATTATCTTTTAGAAGGTGGAGCATTTGAGCACACTTGGTAGTAATTCAACTTAATGCACTCTCACCTGAGAAGGGTTATCCACCAAGATCAGTTTTTAATTTATAGGCAGAGCCACTCACCCCTAACTCACAGGTATAAACGTAGATGAGGATTCGACTTGGAGACAACTTTAATTAAAGTCTATGGGTACAAGTTGGATAGAAGTCGACTTGAAGTAGTACTGGAACATTTACCAAAGTCGGAGTGAATTCAGTAGTGCTAATTAAGACACCATCATTGACTAACATGGGATTTCACATGTCATGCAACTTGGGGTCTCACAAGTTGGATCCCAAGTCATAGCAGTGTAAACCGAGCCTAACTTGGCAGTCTTTCAGGATTCTAATCTCTAATGTAAACACAGAGCTGGGATTTGGGAGGGGAGAGCTCAGTAATTTTTTCTCCTGACATAATGGCTTGAATGTCTTCAATGCTTCCCCTGTAAACATCTAGGATGAATCAATGCATAGTGCATGCGTATACAGAGTTTGAGGTATTGTCTGTTGCTGAGTTTACAAAATGTCATAAAGCATAACCTGAAAAATAAGAGGGTTTATTCTTACCTGAGCACAAACATAAAATAAAATAAAATAACGGTCCTGTTTAAAGTGTATCCACAGAGAAGTATTGATTATTATTACCCTTATACCACTCACCACAGTCGGGTGCTATTACCATAGCCAATCCAAACAGAGCATACAAAAGGAAACCCAGGTAAGACTACCTGGGTAAGAAAAGCGGCTACTAAGGAAACATAGGGTCTTGGTCAGGGCTAATCATAAAAGTACAAAATGTATTAAATACAAAAATTACATAAATTACCAGCTCAGAAAGTGCACAGTATGGAAAGCAGTTTCTTTGCAATTTTGCACAACATGCTTCAAGAGTTTAAAACACTAAAAGGTGAAGAATAGAAATAGACAGGAGACATAAAAAACACACATGACATGACACAAAAACAAAATCAAAAACAAAAGTCCGGACACCAAATACCATTCACATAAGGCTGTCATGCGATAATTATCGCTTAGTCGCATGAAGAAAACAAATCAATATTTCCTGACACTCATTATGTGAATGGTCCCCAGGGAATCGAGGTCACTCACTGACCTCGCTAATTCTGGAACAATGCTGATTGCCTATTTCCAAAAGAAATTTCTGATAGATGGTACGTGGTTGGAAATGATCTAATAGTAGTATTGTCCTAAAATGGAAACTTGTTAGAGCAATATATCTGGATGCTAGTCCGGTGAATGAAAGGTCTAAGGGTGAGAGTAGAGCCCTTTAGCTTGGTAGCTCCTTAGGGAACTCAGTCCATGGTTAGATCACTGCAAGTAATCTGAATCAACGGGAGGACTAACCGTCCTATAAGACTGTTTGGCCAGGTGGTAAAAAGGCACAGGGATTGAAAAGCATTGAAGGTCATATACAAGAGTTCAACAAAGTTCACACACACTTGATATCCAATCCACTATCAGGGCACTCCTCAACATGTACGATGTATGGTTTAGAGCTGTATAATTGCAGCCCAGATTCAAAGTGTTGAGTACATTCAGACAATCACTAGCAGAGTAAGCACAACATTCCTTGTCCATTCATGTAGAGACCAGGCTGACTGCCCAGAGAGTTAATGTACAGGGGAGGATCACTGTGTGGATCTTGTTGAGGATCAGAAGATTAATATGACACACTTCTAATTAACCTCACTTACGGACCAGAAGGATCCCCCCCCCCCCCGACCAGGCCATTTTTTGCGATGCGGCACTGCATGGCTTTTACTGACAATTGTGGGTCATGCGACACTGTACCCAAAGAAAATTGATGTCCTTTTTTTCTTCCCACACATAGAGCTTTCTTTTGGTGTTATCTGATCACATCTTCGGTTTTAATTTTTTGCGGTATAAACTAAAAAAAAAAAGAGAGACAATTTTGAAATAAACAAATCCCCCCCCCCCCCCCAAAGAAAAGTAAAAAAACGAATTTCTTCATCATTTTAGGCCGATATGTATGGCATTTTTATTCTTTTTTTTACTAGTAATTTTTTTTTTGGTAAAAAAAATTGCAATAAGCGTATATTGATTGGTTTGCGCAAAATTTATAGCGTCTACAAAATAGGGGATAGATTTATGGCATTTTTGATTAATAATTTTTTTTAACTAGTAATTGCGGTGATCAGCGATTTTTAGCGGGACTGCGACATTGCGACGGACAGATCGGACACTTTTGGTCATCTGCGTCTAGAAGAGGTTCATCAGAATCTGATGCATCTCTTCTTTCGTACAGGGATCCTAAAAATACTGTAGAGGTGACACCTTTTCAAGGTGTCCGCTATTGTGTAAATTTTGTTATTTTTGTCTCTCAGAACAGTAAAGGGGTTCTGAGAGGTAATGAGCAGAGTAATCCACGCTCGCTCGTCCCCACCCCTTTCCTGGCCGGCCGGGCTGCGTGCTCAGATAAGGGTCTGAGATGGATCTAGGGGGGACCCCCACGCAGTTTTTTTTTTCGGCGTAGGGATTCCCTTTTAAATCCATGCCAGGTGACGGGGCTAGCGCGGCGGCATTCACTGCCTTCGCTAGTCCCGTCTACCTGAAGTCACGTTCTAAATGAACGGACTTTCCGATCTTGTGTCGGCAAGTCCGTTCATTTTCAAAAGGGATTGTCCGCCACAATTTTAAGTCTGAACTTGGCAGGAAAAAGTCCGCCGGCGCCCACACACGGGCAGATTGTCTGGCGGACAATCCCACGGGAAAGTCCGCTCGTGTGTACGCGGCCTTAGTAGCCGCTTTTCTTACCCGGGTAGTCTTACCTGGGTTCCCTTTTGTATACTTTATTCTTACCTGTCACACAACCCATTCTTTCAGTCAGCTCTGACTTTAAATCTTTTTTTTTACCTTAATGCATTCCTTGCATTAGTAATCCAGCTCTGTGCTGTCTGTAGTAGCTTAATGGATAAAGGGAATCTATGGTGGCTTTGTTTAAAAACAAAGTATCTGGGAGCTGTCCCTTTTTTCTTTGCAAATGTCAGTCACGACCCAGAAGGTTGTATGCATCATACAGATGTGCTACTTTACAGGCAGGTTAAGGGCATCCCCCAGGCATGTTATTCAGTTTTGCAGTTTTAATGTTTCACTTTGAGCAGTAGTAAAACTGTTACCCCCCCCCCCCAAATGGAATATAAAAACATTTTTCTATTGCTTTGTTACAGGTTTCCCAGGACAGTGCCAAGCCCCCATGCCATGTGGACAATCCTTTGCCAAGAAAATAGCCATTACTGTTTTTTTAACATTTTGCTCCCATATAAAAAAAAAAATATTAAATGGGGTTAGGATTTGGTACCCAAACTTCAGTAATGTTTACCAAACCCCCTCATACTGAACCCAAAGTAATGCCGTTCTAGGTGAGTGACCGACTCTCCCAGTGTACTGCACAGCTCGTCTGTGAGATTCAGTAACATGCACAAATCCGGAATATTGCTGCATTCCTTGGTATCTTTATGGAAGAATTAAAATCACATCACAGGTATGACAGGAACATTAAAGGGTGATGCGTTTTGCACTAAAGTCAACGCTTACTCAAACCTCCAAACCCCTCATATTAAACCTAGATTCATTCTCAACCATACTGGCCATGTTTCCAAAAGCATTTTGTCAGGTGATCTCGAAGTTCTGAAGTTTTCCATCAGCAGAAATTATATAATCCCTTGATGTAGCTGTTGGAAAAAATACTTTTAATCCTTGGTAAATATCCAAAACCAGCTAATCCATCATGCTTTCTGATAGTCAATTGAAATGTTAATGGATAGTTAAGATTTTCTATATGATGTTTACTATAGAATGCACCCCTGCAAGGGCTCTGTGTGCTGCATGGGAATGCACAAGTTTTTAATACATGCCCATGCAGACAGTCCTATTTATTGGGAAGCAGCCGCTGCATACACACAGAAACTGCTCCCAATTAGACATTAGTGTGGGTGCACAGCCCTGAAAGCAGACAGTGTGCAGTCGGGGCAATGCACCTGCCCCCACGCGGCTATCAAATTGGAAGCGGCAGCTGTGTCTGTGAAGCAGCTGCATCCCAACTAAAAATGAATGGGACTACCTGCACGGGGATGCACAGAACACCTACACATCCCAGTGAAGGCAAACACAGTCCTCACACAGCAGTATACGCTATAGTAGGCCAGTGTGAACAAGGCCTATCTCTTATTAGCAACAAATAACTTAAAGTGATACTAAACACACACTGTTTATTTTACATTATCCATTCTCTTTCTGAATGTGGATGATGGCACTGTAATTATTTAAATAAAAAAATAAAGTCTAAGTACCTTTTTCCTAATCGATATATACAGCTGTCACATGATCCAGCTCCTTCCCAGCCTGTCTGCAGTGGCAGGAGGAGCTTCTGGTCCTCTGCTGTTGGTCACAAAAAAAACAGCCTTTGGAATGCAGAGTAAATAATTGAATAATATCAATAAACTGTTTTAAATTGTCATAAAAATAAAGATCTGAAATCAAAATCTTTATTATATTTTGGCAATAACATGGTGTGGGTGGATTTCTGCCAGACACAGATTTATGTCACGCCCCTCCATGTAATATCCCGCCCCCACTGTGTTTAGCTAGTTAGTGGGCATGAAGGAGGGAGTGGGCGGACATTTTTCCACTGTGTATACGCCCACATGTGTAACTCTATAGCAGTGATGGCAAACCTTGGCACCCCAGATGTTTTGGAACTACATTTCCCATGATACTCAACTACACTGCAGAGTGCAAGAGCATTATGGGAAATGTAGTTCCAAGGTTCGCCATCACTGCTATATAGTCACATGGGTTGCACAGATGTGATAGAGAGGTTTCAGCATAGAAACTCACTAAAAACTGAGCATGTACAGAGCTGCTAACATTGCTCTGCAAAATCCCTAGCTGCATAGGGGACATGGACAGAAGGAGGAGATAGAGAACACCAGGATCAACCAGGTTAATTGCAGAATACAGAAAACGGATCCCATAGTGACTGAGTGAGTATGAACTGCATTTAATAAAATATTTATTGGGAGTTTTTTCTGATGTGGGTTTAGTGACACTTTAAATATATCTAATAGCTGTTTGTACTTTTGCCAATTTATAAATGTTTTTTTCTAGGTGGGTTCCGTTTGAAAAGCGTGTGAACCCTGGGTGAAAGATGTGTAAAATTGGTGTTAAAACATTTATAAACAGGCCCCTTGGTATTTTTTTTTTTTTTTGCTATAAATACTGCTCAATTGCAACTTTTTCATATGCATATGCAAATAACTTTAAAAACTTTTAAAATTCATGTTAAATTATATCTAAAACATTTAAAGCCAGACTTTTTAGTTAGAGTGGATATAATTAGAATAGGGAAGGGTCAAAACCCCTGGCAAATTAGTTTTGCTGCTTGTGTTCCTATTGCGATGAAGTGTCAGTAAAAATCCCTTTTAGACTGCTGTCACTGGAACAAGTGTCCCAATTAGAAGATGTACCCTCATCTCCAGTTCTGGTGACAACTGTAAAATTTGGGAAGTCCCATCACTTTCTGCCCCATTTGCAGTGGTCATGAAAAGAAATAGAGAGGGTGAATCTTCCCACAGGAGCACAGTTGAAAAAAATCTTTGGCTTTACATAAATCCTAGGTACCTGTGCCTATCACACACAAAACAAAAAAATGACCACAAATGTTCCACAAAGGCATTTATCATAGTAAATATTTTTTTAGCAGCAATAACTGCATTCCATTCTTCAGTTTCTAAAGTAACACCTCTAGCTCTGCCTTATCTCAAGGCACAGATTTCATTATATTATTGAGCTTTTATGTTAATGCACATTTTTTTAGCCATTTTTGTTGCACAGAAAAATTGACATAAAATAATTACAGATTATTCTGGTCACTGACATGACTGGATACGGCTTCAGTATGTAAATAGAACAGAGAAGTGAGTGGATGACTGGAATGTGCCATGAGCAGTTTTTTTTTTCTTACTGCGACTGGGCAGGCTGCCAAAATCCTTTCAAGTATGTAATAGGCAAGGTAACACTTTTGCCTAACAAGCAGCCCCCACAGTCTGCCTGCAAAATAAAGCTGTCAGTAAACTAGAGAATAGCAGTGAGATGAATGCATTTTAGTATCCACTTACATATGGCAGTAAGCTGCAGCAGTTTAACCGATATATTTATAGAATGAGAAGTTTTCAGATGAACCGGGGATAGTGCAGCCAATAGGCTTACATAATGTGAGAAATGGGAAGGGAAAAGGTTCCTCCTTTCAAGAAAACAAGGGCCTTTCATAGTGATCCCAAACTTTTGCATGGCATTGCATATGTATTTAGCTTGTTTGTTAAAAGGTGTGTAACACTACCCCTGCAGGAGCCGTTTGATAATTCTCAGGGGTCAAGTCCTCGGGAAAAAAGTGTGGGAACTCCCACCCAAGATCCACTCGCCCACCAAAAAAAAAGATACGCTCATATGCACAAACGTTTCAAAAGTGGTATTTTTTATCCAATTTTCGTATTGTGTGTATGAAGCTTAACTGTTAGTACATAAAAAAAAAAACAATCCTCAATAAACATAAATACGGTAATTCTCTGAATAATCAGCCTTCATTCAATTGTGCTTTCATGCAAATGTGAACATCATGTTCTGATCTTTATTGGGGAATTTTATTTTGTATATAGGGTGTTCATGTGGTGAGTTTACACTTTTCATTGAACAGATCACCTTTCTCCCTGCATGTCCTGTGAGCAGAATAGCTGTGCTCCTCCTCTGGGTTCTCTCATCATAGGGCACTGAAGATAGAGGAGGGGGGGATTCAGCTGGACACACAGAGCAAGTATGCAGGAGACTGGGGGGGGGGGGGGTGAGGAGACAGAAAATCAGGAGGGGCCGGCGGGGAGAAGCGCATCACAAGAGGTCTGACTAAATACTATCTCTTAGCAGCAGGGACCTGATCTACCTGTCAGCTAGCTGTGATTGACAGGTAGATTGAAGCGGAAGCTGTCATGGGGCCCCCTACTGGCAATGCCTGAATGGTCAGGTGTGCGGCACTTACTATTGCGAGCTGTGTCGGCAGCTGCTGGTGTAGCACCTGCCATACAGCTTGCATACTTCAAAGTCTTGCAGGACACGGCTGCTAACGGGAACTGAGTTCCTGTTGTGGAAAAAGTACAGGAACTCCGTTCCCATGCGTTCCCGCAGGACTTGAGCTCTGATAATTCTCTTCTTCTGAACCATGACCCCAAGAACAACCTCAGCCCCTCTGACACACCTGTTTTAATGAAAGTTACTGCAAGCACCTTTAAGAACAAGGGTATAGATACCTTGCATTCAGCTGTAAGCGTTAGTTAGTACCAGGAAAAACACACAAGACTGTTTAGTGGTAAATTAACTCAATGTATTGGTATGGATTAGAATAAATGGTGGTTTGAGCATAAATGAACACACAGAAGGTAGATTCAGACACAGTCTGCTAGCCAGTATAATCATTATGCCAAGGTAGCTTAGAATAGAGAACTGTAACACTAGACTGGGATTAATCAGCAAAGTCAGCAATAAATAGTGCATATTAGCATTAACTGCAATGTGAATAATAATAGTGTAATTAGTCTAGAATGCACTCTAGGACAGACATCACTAAATGGCAGAACGCGGTCCGCATCCGGACTGAGTCACTGTTCAGGCCGGTCATGGTCTCGCTATTTCGGAGCCTTTGTCAGCCGGCCTTACTGCACTCATCCTCATCAAGCCAAGGGTAAGACAGCTCCATATGGACGGCGGGAGGCACACCAATCTAGAGCTGACATTGGAGGCAGTACAGCTCAGGTTGGAGCTGCCAAGTTAACTTTTCAAGTTAACTAGCAGGTGATTGGTTGTTAGCAACCAATCACAAGCTGGTTACCAGGAAAAGTTGTGCAGCTTCCACCCTTCTTCTGAAGCTGTCCTGCCTCCAATGTCATCCACCCACCTCCTGTCGTCCATGCAGAGCTGTGCTGCTGCCAATGTCAGCCTCCTGCCTTCCGCCATCAATGCAGAGCTGTCCTGCTACCTGCCGTCCATACTGAGCTGTCCTTCCGCTCGCCGTCCATGTGGAGCAGTCCTGCTGCTGATGTCACCTGTAGACTGATGTGCCTCCTGCCTTCCTCCCTGTGTAGGTAGGATATTAGAGAGAGCTATGTCACTGCTGGACTGAAGGATGTAGGGAAAGCTAAAGATGATGTGAAGGGGGGGCGAGGACAGGAATCTGGAGGAGGGAGGTGATATAAAGGGGAGGGGGAACTGAGGACAGGCATGTAAAGAGGTAGGGGGTGAGGACAGGAATGTATGGGGGGGGACAGGAATGTAAAGATTTGGGGGGATGAAAAAAGGAATGTTAAGGGGTGAGGACAGGAATGTGATGGGGTGAGGACAGCAAAGTGATGGGTAGAAGGTGAGGACAGGAATGTAAAGGGGGGTGAGGACAAGAACTTGAAGGGGGCTAGGGACAGGAATGTAAAGGGGTGGGGGTGAGGACAGGAATGTAGAGGGGTGGGGGGGGGACAGGAATTTAAAGGGGTGGGGGGGTGAGGACAGGAATCTGAAGGGAGGCTGAGGACAGGAATGAAAAGGGGGGTTTAGAAACGTAAAGGGGGAAGAAACGTAAAGGGGGAGTAAGGACAGGAATAGAAAGGGCTGGGGGTGGGGGGATGAGGACAGGAATGGAAATGGGTAGGAGGGGAGGTGGAGACAAGAATGTAAAGGGTAGCTGAGGACAGGAAGGGAAAGGTGGGGACAGGAATGTGAAGGAGGGGGTGAGGACAGGAATGTGAAGAAGGAGGGGGATGATATAAAGGGGGATGAGGTAGGATGACAGGGATGTGAGGGGGGTGATATGAAGGGGGGCTGAGGACAGTAATGTGAAGGAGGAGGTGGCTGATATAAAGGGGGCACAGAACAAAAATTATGAAGGGGAGGTGATATTAATGGGGGGGGGGAGTGATGTGAAGGGGGGTTGAAAACACTGCATAGGGGAGACTGTCAGGCTCCCGGTACTTTTCTTTTGGTATGTAAAGGGGTGATCTTGATGTAAAGAGGATAGAACTGTGATGTGAAGGTGAGCTGAGGCTAGGTTTATATTATCGCTACTCACATTCTGCGTGTAAGCAGCCCATTTCATTCCCTGACCCTTTTTTTAAATTGCGCTGCACCAAGCTGGTTTGGCACTCACTAAAACGTGCAAAGCTTGCCAGTACTTCATGGTGCCATTAAGAATCAAACATGTTTTCGGACCTCTGCTATAAGAAAATTTCAGTGATTGGACCTCCGGGAATTTCAATTCAATACCCCTGCTCTAGGAGAATGGCTAGGATATGGTGTAATGTCCCCTGAGATGTACCTCTTAGCATAAGCAGTAGATGAAGGTTTCTGTGTAGCAGCTTTAAAGGGACAGTGCTTAGTAATAACTCCCCAGAGCAGCAGCCCACCATTCCCAATGATATTGCAGCTCACCAACTGGTCACACACAGCAATTAGCCCACTCTCTGCTGTGCACCAAGGTGGGTCTGGCTATCAGCACCCCCAAACTCAGCACTTCAGATCTCGCTCAGGTCGCCGATATGCAGCAGTGGTTGTGCACACTGGATAACGATGTGCACTCTCTGGTCTCCCGGAGTATGGCAGGCTACACCTGGCACATGCGGCCTCCTGAAAGTCGGAAGCACCAATAAATTATGCTGGGCATACAAAATGCCTGTGAAGCCCTGCATGCATGATCTCAGAAAGTTAAAGTGACCCTGTCAAATATTTTTTTTTATATAAATAAAGCCCAACACGTGAAAGAATGTACCATACATGACTAGTTTATCAACATGTCATTTTTTATGCTGGTATAAATTGACCAATTATGTTTTAGAGGCATTATAGAAATGCTGCTACTATACATGATGCTTGGCTCCTGCAAAATTAGCAAATAGGCTGGCATTCAGATGAACAACTGAACAGCCAAAGTTCAGTCCAAACCTGTGTTCAGATTGAATCCTTAGATCATTCCAAAGAGAGAATTAGTACTTTGACTCACGACAGAGTTTCAATATCCATGCCCATAATCCGATAACTAGTGGGGGAATATTTTACAAATGAAAGGAAAGGTGCAGAAAGCACAGATCCACACAAGGACCTGTAAGTCCTCAGGTACAGCTTCATTCTCTAGCAAGAACAGCACAGTAATGGCCTAACCAAATCTCAGTCCAAATCTTGTAAGACTAGAAATCAGAAGAATAGTGCTTTGGATTTCATACTGCACATACACAGATATGATCCTGTAGACATAAGAAGTACACTGCTATTTTTCAGAAGAATTTAGAACAAAAAATTTACATTCCTCAGGGTAAGCTGAGAATTTTCTTTGGAAACTGTCCGATGGGAGCTTTTCATCGGATTTTCCGACCGTGTGTATGCCCATTGGTCTTTTTCTGTCGGCACTTCCGACGGACTTTGGATTGAGAGACTGTTCTTAATTTTTCCAACAGGAAAACCTTTCTATCGGATTTTCTTATTGTGTGTATGCAATTGCGACACCCAAAATTCCGACGCATGCTCGGAAGCATTAAACTTCCCTTTTATAGTGCCGTCAAACTTGTTGTATGTCGCGGTGTTATTGACCATCGGAATTTGGTGTGACCGTGTGTAGACAAGACAGTTTGAGTGAAATTCCATTGGAATTCCGATGGGAAACCATCAGAGCTTTTTCCGACGAGAATTCCGACCGTGTGTTTTTGCATTAGGCAAAATTAACATTTCTAGGCATTTCCTATAACATAGCAAATCTTCATAGTTTGAGTTAAGCCCTTCACACCAAACGAATGCAAATATTCAGCCGCAGTGGACTGGGCTTTTTTTCTGCGGGGTCACATATTTACATATCTTCCTCCCCTGTGAGGCCTGCCCCAGTGTTTTTTCTTTCTGTGAATTTAGGAGAGAGATACATTGTATCTCTCTGTCGTTGCAGAGAGAAAACGAAAGTGTGTGTAAAAAAAAAAAAAATAGAAAAGAAAAAATAATAATACAAAAAAAATACCTAGATAAAGGTTTGAGCTCAAGGTCAGTGCCAGGGTTAGTGTTTGGGTCAAGATCAGGGTCAAAGGTCAGGGTTTTTTTTTTTTTTTTTTTTTTTTGGACAGGATTTCTTTTTTAATTAGTATCAGTGCCAGTTAGTGTCAGTGAGTTTTAGGTAGGATAAAACAAAAGCAAAATGTGCACTATTGTTTTTGGGCTGTACTATGGGTACAAACAACAACTAACATACACATACGTGGTATCACTGCAATTGTCAGGAGCAGGGGGGTTACATTTGTTTTTTCTTTGGTGGAAGGATATGGTAGTAGCAAAATAATATACAGCTAAATTTAACAAAAAATATTTTTACTATTTTGGGACAGTTTTCCTTTCATAAAAAAAAAAAATCAGGAGATATCCATTACCATTTACCACCAAATAAAAGCCCAAGTTCTGAAAAAATGTGGTATAATCCACCTGGATGCACAAAGCAGTTGTGATGATATGTACGGTTTTATTAACACATGTAAAAGTTGTGAAATTGTGCTTATGCATTAACATTTGTTTTACCCTTAGGCACAATGGGGTTAAGGCTCACAGTAACTTATTAACATATATATATATTTTTTTATTCATTTTTTAGCCTTTGTTGTGATAAATAAAGAAAATATATGGACAACCACTGTACACTCTATTTATTCCAGGGTCTGGACATAGATATAAGCTTGTTTTTATCTTGTGCTAATGCTGACAGCACAGAAAATAGGTAACTTAGGAAAACAGTATGCGTATAAACCCTTTGGACATTATGTGTTCCCTAGAGCTTATATTTAGAAAAGTAGCCGTTTATAGCACATTGACCTGGGATAAAATGCTGCCAGAATCAGCAGTTCTGAAAGTAATTTCTAGAAGCAATACATTTTAATGGATGTTGCACCACTTATCTTGCCATTACTATCCCATCACAGTACATAGCAACTTCCTGCATATGTCTTAAAGATTTTAAACATAGACATACAAAATGACATATATTATTTGAATATTACATTAAAATGCAACTATGGGCAAAATAACAAAATTGCATAAATGATGCAGTCTTTCACTAACAATAACAACGTAATGTACATACACCCTAATTACAAATTCAATTACATCATCTGACTACATTAAATTCATGTGGTTCACACATTACATGGGACCATAGGCAGAATGACGAAAAAAATAAATGTAATAACTAAAACAACTGGACTCAAACTGTGGATTAATAGGCCACAGCCTTTTATTATAGGTATTAAATAATTAATTCAATTTTAACAAAAACTTATAATTTAATAACCTACACAAGCAAACATAGATAAGTAAATTTATACATAAACCAACTTAGCTCATCTATTTTAAACTTGAGCTAATAAATAAAACAACATACAGTCCCCTTTCCTAAGAAAGGGACAAAACCTCATAAAATAGTCACGACATAGGGAGGGGGTTGGATGTCCTTTCTTCTTCTGTCCTCGGCAAATGTGACGCATCTCTTTCTTTAAATAAGTATGGCCATTTGAAACATCATGTGACAATCAATCTACCAATCACAGGTAAGTATGTAAATTAGCTTTAAACTCTAGAACCTTAGTTAGCCACGGCACGATAGGTGTGGGGAGACACATTTTTGCCACACATCACAACTTTCATAAGATCGTAGGCAGAACCACAAAAAACATACATTTACTAATTAAAATAACTGGACTCAATGGAAAAAGAAAAATTACTGAACTCAAACTGTGGATTAATAGGCCATGGCCTTTTATTATAGGTATACAGCAGGGGTGCCCAACCACTGGCCCGGGGGCCACATGTGGCCCGCAGAGCCCTCTAATGTGGCCCGCGACCTCCTGCTCTGGGATGGAATAGATTAGAGTAGAATACTGCAATTAAAGGTAAGTTTATTACTAGAATCACAGTGTATAAATGGGCATATGTGTTCTGCAGTGGTTACTGGGCTGCTTTCAAACTGATGCGCAGGTGCAGAGCAGTGCACCCGCGGGTTACCTGCACTGAGCCATAGATTTCTATTACTTGCAAGTTTGGTGTGCTTTCTGAAAGGGCACCACACCTATAGGGTATAATAGAAGTCTATGGCAAAGTGCAGCTAACCTGCAGGAAAGCCACAGGTGAACCCGCGGTGCGGGTAAACAGTGCATCAGTGGGAATGCAGCCTTAGGCCCCTTTCACATGGTCAGTCTGACCCAATCAGACCCTCCATTCACCTCTAAGGTGTGGCAGATGTAAATGGACTTGTGTCTGTTTACAAACGCATACCTCCAATCTGATCCGCTAAAAAAAAGACTTGAGTGGGCTCTATAGAGTAGAGCGGGCTGCCGTCCACCTGCTCGGCTCATTGTGGCCCGTGACCAGTTACCAAGTCGCTTAACCGCTTCCCGACCGCCTCATGTACATATACGTGTACAGAATGGCACGGGCAGGCAAAATCCCGTACCTGTACGTGATCCTTTAAATGCCTGCCCGTGGGTCGCGTGCACGCCGCCAGCGGCACGCTCGTGACCCGGTCGGGAGCTCCGTGACCCCGGCCACGGGACCAGCTG